>JXCR01098953.1:122211-145298 GCA_002079205.1 Phalaenopsis hybrid cultivar
TTTCTAAGTTTAGTAGTCCTTGAAGGTGGAAAATACTTAGTTAGAAATTTCTGAGTTAACTCCTCCCAATTTTTAATAGAGCTAGGTGCTAATGAGTACAACCACATTTTAGCCTTATTCCTTAGTGAGAAAGGAAAAAGCCTTAGTCTAACAACATCGTCTGACATACCGTTATAACAAAATATAGCACAAAGTTCTATAAAATTTGATAAGTGCAAATAGGGATCCTCCAAAGGAGTTCCCCCAAACTGATTGTTCTGCACCAGTTGGATAATCTCAGGATTTATTTCAAACGAGTCAGCTTCTACGATAGGGTTTTGTATACTTGAGTGAACTTCATCTGTCGTAGGATTTACGTAATCCCTCAATGAAGTATGATGATTTTCCAAGTTATTATTTTGAAAGTTTTCCATTTTCTTTTCTGGTTTTTTGAAGTCCTTTTTGTATTTTTATTTTTTTCTTTTTTTCAAACTCGGGACCATAAGGCACAA
This sequence comes from Phalaenopsis hybrid cultivar, assembly GCA_002079205.1. Classification (NCBI taxonomy): domain Eukaryota; kingdom Viridiplantae; phylum Streptophyta; class Magnoliopsida; order Asparagales; family Orchidaceae; genus Phalaenopsis; species Phalaenopsis hybrid cultivar. The sequence continues at coordinate 122,703 of JXCR01098953.1, forward strand.
GTCCTGCAGATCCTTTGTTTCGCATACGCAACACAACAAACAATACATTAATAATTAAACAAATAACATATGAAATATATTCAACACAACAAAACATTTTCACGAACACCTTATTTTTCATAAAAGCTAATTTTTTTTCTTTTTTTAGCACTTTTTCATATAAAAACACTTTTCACACAAAATAATTTTCACGACACTACAGTTTTCCAAATCTAAGCTTAATTATTTCAACTAAAATTCTCCTAAAGTTCTTACTGAAGCTTCCCCGGCAACGACGCCAAAAACTTGACAGAGACTTTATATATGCTTAAATTTATGAACCCAAATTTATATATTTCTAATGATTTTGTAAAGTCACAATTTCAAACGCAAGTATACGTATCACTCAAGTAGTGCAGGGCTCTAGTGGAGTCCCGTTTATCAATCCCACAGGGAAGCGAGGTAAGAGGTCCTTAATCAAATTCTGATCTGCTACAATTAGTCCTTAGTTTGGAAGGTCGATTAAAATGATATTTTATCTAGCAACTACTCTTAAATGCAAGTGTTAAATGTAAAGATAGTAACTATANATTTGGGATTAAATTTTATGGGACAATTTATTCCTTCATTTGGGAACTTATATATATTAATTGCAGTATTCTAAGTGGATTGAAGCACAAGAGAACTTATATATATTAATTGCAGTAGACTACGTTTCTAAGTGGATTGAAGCACAAGATTTACCCTCATTGTGATGCTAAAAGTGTTTCAAGATTTTTAATGAAAAATATTTTCACTAGATATAGAATGCCTAGAATGATTATCACTGACGGATGATCCCATTTTAAAAATAAGTACATTCAGAGATTGACAGCAAAATTGAATATTATTCATAAAATCTCTACTGCCTATCATACTCAAACCAGTGGGTTAGCTGAAGTTTCTAAAAGAGAAATTAAACAAATACTTGAAAAGACTATAAACCCTAGTAGAATACATTGGTCCACTAGATTAAATACTACATTATGGGCTTACAGGACTGCTTATAAAACTTCTATTGGAATAACTCCTTACATAGTGATTTTTAGAAATACTTGTCACTTACCAGTAGAATTGGAGCATAAAACATATTAGGCGATTAAAGAATTTAATTATAATTTGAAAGATGCTAGTAAGAAGAGATTGTTACAATTAAATGAATTAGAATAATTAAGAAATGAGTCTTATGATAACGACATAATTTATAAGGAAAAATTAAAGTTATGGTATGATCAGAAGATTAACCAAAAGAACTTTGAACCAGGACAAGAAGTTTTGCTTTACAACACTAGGCTGAAGTTATTCCCTCGAAAAATTGAAGTCTCGTTGTTAGGACCCATTACTGTGACTCAAGTTTATACTTACGGAGCTGTTGAAATTGAAGATCAGAAGATGAGAAATAGATTTAAAGTAAATGGACACATATTAAAACCATATTATGAGGGTAAAATACCAAATTTTAAAGAGGTTTTACTGATCAGTCAACCTGAATGACACCTAAATAGGTCGGGCTGACGACGTTAAACCAAGCGCTTTATGGAAGTCAACCCATGTTTATCTTTACTTTTATCGCAATTAAAATAGTTTTTGTTTGAAATTATCGTTATTTTGTGGTAGTATTACGCTATACTACTCTTATTTACCCTTGAAATATCTTAAAAAATGGATCCATGAAGAAAAATTGGAACGCATTCGGACCAGAGCGAAACTGTGAAAATTTTGCCTTGGGCACCGACGGCGCCCTCGACGCCGCCGACGGTGCACTCGACACTGCCGACGGCGCCCTCTATGCCGCTAATGGTGATCCCGAGAATCCAAAAAAAAAAATACAGAGGTGCGCTGACGGTGCCCTCGAGGCCACCGACGGCGAGACCGGCGAAATGGCGGTTACTTAGGTTAAAATGGCGATTTTTGGGGGTTTTTGGGTGGGAATTGTCTTTTTAAACTCACAAATTCAATTTCTAGTTCATATTTTCCCTCCAAAAATGAAGTGAAAATCTACCAATTTCATTCTTATGGCGTTAAATTCCCCTGATAATCCCAGAATGCGAGTTTTCAATCGACGAAAGTTTATTAGTGCGGAAGCGCAACGAATTTTCAACAAGTTACTGACGAATAAAAGATTAATCAAAGAATGAGGACTCATAAATCACGGATTGAGTAATCCCACGACAGATATTGAAGAAACGATAGTGCGGCAAAGATGAGAAGTGTTGTATTACACTACTGTCGTGGTGGTGGTTCCAGTGGTGAAAGAATTTTATGCAAATTTGCATAGAATCAACCAAGGAGTTGTTTATGTGCGAGGGAGATGGATTACGTTCACTCCTGCACGGATCAATGAATTATACATGATAAAGAATGTTCTCGTCTGCCACTATTCCAATTTCGTCCCAACAAGAAACCAGATGAATGAGATTTACCAATATTTAACAGACGAAACTGACGACTGAGAAACACGAGAAAATGGGTATGTTAGTTTTTCTGCAACACTCCTGAATCCAGTTTCGAAACATTGACACTTTTTCATTTCTGCAAAATTGTTACCGACAATGAAGATCGGTAAAGTTTCTAAAGAAAGTGTCATTTTGAATTACTGCATCCAAAGGGGATTACCGATTGACATTGGATCTATAATTGTGAAGTCGGTTTTGGGCCTGATCATTCATGGATCAACTTATGGGCTTGGACACCCTCCACAATTTTCTCACTTTGCAGTCAGTTCCAAGTGTCCTACGAAAATTGGAAAAAGGTACTGCTACCTTGGAAGCCTTTAGATCCAACTGAGAGATTCCCAGTTTTTGAAGATGAAAATGACATGACAGTTATAGTAGATCAAGCATCTCAGAATTCACTGCCAGTTCAACCCTAGTCCCTGATAAGTCTCTGGCGATCCTGCGTCGAATCAAGAATTGAAAAAGGAGGTACAAAATGTCATGAATGCAATTAATAATATCTCAAATTTCATTGATCATCTAGAATGGAGGATGAAGGAACATTTCGAACACTCTGGACATTTAGAAGATAGCTTGAAATGACTGATGAGGAGGATGAAGTTAATAGAAGAGGAATCCACTGAAGAATTTCCATTCTTCGTTCATGTGCAATCAATGAGTGATCTCCGAGGAGAATCGAGTACTGAGTCTGAGGATTAGTAGATTTATATTTACTACCTATCTGTCTATCAATTGATTTGAACTTTGTATTTGCTTTGCCTTAGAATTATGCTTATAGATCTCTGTATAGTTGAAGTCTAAGGATTAGTAGATTTATATTACTACCTATATGTCTATCTATGTATTTTGATTTGAACATTTGTATTTGCCTTACTTTAGAATTATGGTTTTAGATCTCTGTATAGTTGAGACTAAGCATAGGATGTTTTGTTTTTAGCGTTTTAAGTGTTGTGGCTTGGATTGCGCGCTGAATTAATGTATTGAGGTTGAGAAATACCAAACTTAGGTGTGTTATGTAACGTATATTGTACCCCTTGAAATTTATATATAAATGTGATGTTTTGTGTTGTGAAAGTTTATTTGATCTAAGTACACCATTTAATTACTTAAAATTATGTATATAATGATTAAAAAGATGTCGTTAAGGATTGGAATTGATCGAAATCGCAAAAATACAAAATTTGGACAAAATCAATAGAGTCCACCGACGGTGCCCTCGATGCCGCTGACGGTGGATTTTTCCCGAGACTAAAGTTCAAAATTCCAATAGAGCGTGCCTACGACACCATCAACCCCGCCGACGACGAGCTCACGAAAGACACCTTTAATCACAATTTTAACCAGTCAACTACCACTATTCATCATCCCCTTCCTCCTAAAAATGCCATTTTCGACCTAGGGCTTAAAAGATCTTGGATTGGGAGGCAATTTCAAGGTTTTTTAACACCAAATTTGATTATATCCAGGTAAGAGCTTCACTCCAAGCTAAAAATATTTGATTTTCACCATGGATTTCTTCCACATTGAGGAGATCCGAAAAATTTGAGAATGTGAAGAAAATTTTGAAAGAAATTCATGGATCTTAATGTTGAACTCTTTAAATTACCATTGGAAGCCATGATTTGCATATTTGAAGTAATTTTTGAAATTTTTCTATAATTTGATTAGACCATTGGAAGCCATGATTTGCATATTTAAAGTAATTTTTGGAATTTTTCTATAATTTGATTAGATTGAAATGGCTCCTCGTCAAAAGAGAAGAGTTGAGTTCGAAGAGTCTCGCTTCATCAATGCGATGGCTCAAACAAAATTCACTTCCATATTCACTGATGGGAAAGGAACATGGAAGATAAAGTAGCGTGACCGGGTAAATTTTTCTACTTCCATGCTGAATGCCACCTCTAAAGCGTGGCACTATTTCATTTCCTCTGCTCTCTTACCGACCTATCACCATAGTGAGGTAACTAGAGATAGAGCTATTCTGAATTTTTGTATTTAGAATAGTAGAACTATAAATGTGGGGAGAATAATTCTTAAGAATATATGACGAGCAGTGAGACTAGTGGAGGTCTAGGACATCCTGGACTTATTTATACAATTTGCAAACTTTCTGGTAGTGGATATGAAGAATGGGTTTATGCTATGAAACCCATTAGTAAGGCTAATTTAAAGACTTATGAATCCTATGAGAAATGGAGAACTCGGAGTAGAAGTCAAGAACCTTCTACTAGTAGAGATGTCCCCTCTACAAGCTATGACCTTCCACCTTCTAGTTNGTGAGCACCTGCAGAGGCATTCAAATTTTGAGGTAGCCTATTATGAAGCTCAGGCCCGACACTACAGAGGTGAGCCTGATGTTACGTTTCCTGAATGCCCCCGATATACTCAGTATCAACCCAATCCACCTGCTGATCAAGGCGATGAAGATATAGCTTGAGATTTTGATATCAAATGAAATTGATGTACTTATGTTTGTACTTTTATTTCTGTAATCTTTTGTAATAGAAATGGATGTTTATGTATTTGGACTTTCATTTTTATTATTTTATGTACTTGGATGATTTTTAATTTTTGTTATAAAGTTAGTGTTAGGCGCCAAAACACTTTCTTTCAAGCGCTGGATCTAGCGCTTAGGCGCTAAAACACTTTAGCACAATTTTCACATTTTTGCTCAAAATTTAATCCTTTTTCACTCTTTTTAGCATTTTTCACATTTTTACTTGTACCTAAATAAAAAACACACAAATACCTTCCATTAAAACGCAATGTATCAAAAATAGGTATAAAAATGTGCCTAAAAACACTATATATTTTATGTGTATCAAAATCCCCCAAACTTAAAATGTTACTTGTCCTCAAGTGACACTTCAATCTTTAAAAACTAAATAAGTATGATATGTATATGAGTTTCTTTAGGAGTTTCTAAAATTTAAATTTAGAAATATAGTAGTCCAATTTAGAAGAAAATATTTAGTAAATGAGACCAACTTAAAGTTTAGAAATTTTTAATGTTAAAAAATATGAAAATATGAGTTCCTATCTAATTCAAAAATATTGTAGATTTTTCAAATTTAGAATTTAGTCATTTTATTATCCCAACTTAAAAATTTTTATTAAAAATAATTTTACTTACCATATTATATAACTAAGCTTAAGAGTTTATCGAGTCTTATACTTTAAAAAGTTCAAATGTGGAACCAATTTTTGAATAGACACTAATCCTCAAGCTTCTCCTTAGTTTTTTTTTTCTTTTCTTTTTCTTTTTCTTCTTTTTTTTTTCTTTGTTTTTCTTTTTCTTTTTCTTTTTTAAGCAAGGATTACAATATTTGGATAGGCCTTTAATGATTTTGAATTCCACTTCTCCTTTCCTAAAGTAAAATCCTGATATAAATCTTTTACTTATAAATATAATAATAGTTTTGAAAATTATTTTTAAGAAAAGCAATTTAAGTATTAAAAATAAAAGTCTAAATTTCTAAATTTTTCAAAAATACAAATTTTCTTACTAAAAGATAGTTACACTATTAGCATTTTCTACACTAAAAATTTTTAATTGAAAGTTTTTCTTCATTACTCACAGTTTTAACAAAATTTGTTTACTCATTTCTAGAATCAAATTTTACTTTCCTAATATTATTTCATATACATGATCATTTTTCTTTTCAAGTCAAATTCACTTGTGACACATTTGAGAACAAATAAAATTCAAGTTTTGAAAATATTTTTCATCCCCTCCCCCCCAAATTTAAATTTTTAACAAAATTAAACAGTTTAGCAGCAAGTATATATAAGCAAGAATGAAAATTTAAATAACTCGCTTTCAAAAATTTTTATACCCTAATTATACAAGTATAAATACTAAAAATAGGAGTAAAATTAATTTTTGATCAATTTTGTATCATTTTCATTTCAATTCAACATGTAGAGATTCCATAGACTTCTAAGTAGTAGTTACATACATAAAAACAAACTAACACACTAGCTTTGATTTCCAGTCTCAACATAAAAATAAACACACTAATAAGATAAAAAAAAATATAGGGTAGCATTTTTTTTAGTTTAAAATTTAAAACTAAAGTTAGCAAGATTTTCAACTTTTCAAAAGATATAGAATTAAGTTCAATCCTAACTAACTAAAACACAATAATCAATACACAACAAAAATTACTACCCTAGAATTTAAAACAAAATACTAACAAAAAACAACATCACAATAACAATTAAAAAAAATAAAAGTCTCACACATCACAAATTCTAAACAGGTACACTAATGCAAATGTAGCAAGTTCAAACTTACATAGTCCATCACATATTACAAACATAAAAATAAACCAGTCCTCCTCTTCATCATCATCAAAATCACCGCTATTCCAGACATCTGTAAGCTCATAATCAGGGTATATAGGATATGGATGAAATTACACTATTTGGTTACCCCTAATGAGGTTTTCTAGAGATGAATGAAATTTGTCCTCATAATCACTTTTCCTTATACCGATCAATATGATCTGCAAAGCTTTCTAAATTTCTGACCTTATATGCAGTATAATTGATATTGTTCATCATCATCTGCAATAATTGATTTTGAGTTTCAGTAGACTCACCTCTAGAAGTAGAAGCTTGCGAGGTAGATGGTCTAGATGTAGAAGCAACAGACATTGCCATTTCATAACTCCTTGAAAATCCTCCTCTCCAGCCAAAAATAGAATGCTCGGAATATAACTTCACATTTACATTTGTAATTGGCTTTAGAGGCAAAAATACTTCCTCCCAGCTATCATATCTCACTCCAGCCTGCTCACACAAAGAAAAGATTAAGGAAGCAAATCCCAAACCTGCAGTAGTAGTGGCAGTGGCAGAACTGATGATAGTCTGATAAATCAAAGCTCCAATATTGATGAGCTTGCATCCCTGAATACAATAGTTCAATTTTTTTCTCTCTCTAGTAACTTCACTGAGATGATTTGTCGGTAATAGACATGCTGAAATAAAATAGTGCCATGCCTTTGAAGGTACACTTAACTTTGAGGTGGAAAAAGTTAACTCTTCTCTCATTTGAAATTTTCCAGAACCCTCTTCCAATAGTCAAATATGAAATAATCTTATCTAGCTCCATCTCAATCGGATTGTAGTTCGCATAAAAACACAAAGTATCAGGTGGTATATGGTAAAACATATTGATTACCTCCGGTGAAAAAATGTACCAATTTTCCTCTAACCATGACTTGATCATCTTCAGCCTCGGGAAGGTTTGCATAAAACTCCCTAACTACAGAAATAACAACCACACCAGAAAAATAGCAGAATCATTCCCATTGTTGGCGAACGATAAGATCTTCTACAGATCCACCTGAATTTTTGAAACATCGCTCCTGGATAAGTTTTCGTGATTGTAGAACATCACTATACTTATCTTGAGCTTTCAAACTCACAAAATTGCTCGAATCAAAGGGGCTTTTTCCTTAACTCCTCTTCATTTTTGGTCTCATTCTACAAATTTCATAAAATTCAACAATAACTTCGAAAATCAAGTCTAATCTACTAAGCTTAACTTCTATAAGCATAAATTACACTTTCTATGCAATTTCCATAGATTTTTCCTCACTTTTCACCATGATAGTAATTTTTAGATTCTTCCAAATGTACTCAAAATACATTGTGAAAATCCAAAATCTTTACATAGAAGTGAAGCTCTTACATCAAGAAATCCAAATCTAACAAATTTTGCTCAATTCCACCAAGAAATCTCCACAAAATGGCTTGCCCTGGACTTCCAAATCGTGAACTCGAGAGGTTGGAGGTGAAGGCGAGAGTAAAAATGGCAATTTTTTGGGTTATTTTTCACTTTTAACGGTTCACGAACTGATTTTTGTGAACCAACGCTTAAGCGCGGATAAGTGGTGCTTAGGCACCTGCCTCTCGGGTTACATCGCGCTTAAGCGAGAGAATGTCTATTTTTGATATTTTTGAACTTAAGTAAAATGCAATTTTAGCCTAAGTATACCACCCCTAAATGGTCTCATAACACTTAAATGACTATTTTCCTCTCTCTCAAAATTCTCCAATGTAACTAATTCGATTCGAGGCTAAAAATAACACAAATTTTTACAAAAAACAAACATATACATTCATTCACAAACTAGTACAAGTACATATAACACTTAATTCTCATTCTAAATTGTCTCGGATGAGAAAATCTTCTAAATACAATCACTAAACAACCTAACATAAACTTCAAAAACAGTATTTAACACTTAACACATTAAACAACGACTCCTAACAACAAACTTTAACACTGAACTTAATTTCATCCTTCATTTGTTGGGACAAATTATGGACTTTCATTAGTCTCTCTTTGGGCATTAGAATATAAAGTTGATAAAATGGACGGTGGTGACGAGCCATGATACTATCTTCTTCAATCCATTTTTGCTTAAAACACATCTCCTTCTCTGCTTCCTCTATATAACTAGTATGACTAAATTACATTTTCAATTGCCATCCAATATGCTCTAGATGTGCATGAATCTCATTTTTCTTTATCTCAAGTAAAGCCATGCTAGTCTCAATTTTGTTGATCTTTTACGATATTCCTTCAATTATAACAGCTAAGAAACCTTTATACATCTCTTGTGCACTTTGACTAATGAATCTCCTCCTCATGATCTCTACCTTCTTCTTCAAATCCATCTCCCATGAAGACATCTTCTAAAAAATGATACACCAAAAATACATAGTGTTTTTAGACAAACTTTTATACCTATTTTTTAGATATTGCACGTTAATGGAATGTATTTTTGTGTTATTCTTGCAGATACAAGTAAAAAATGGAAAAAAAAATACTTAAAGAAGTTAAAAAGGATCAAATTTGGAGCAAAAAGTTGAAAAATTTTGCAAAAGAGTTTTGGCGCCTAAGCGCCAGATCTGACACTTACGAGTCGGTTAAACTGAGAAGGTCACGCCTAAGCATCGGACCCCGCGCTTAGGCGCTAGTGGCAGTTAATAAATGAGTAAAGTTGGTTTTCATGAATTTTGAAGAGATTTTTTAGGCACCCATTGGCTTAATAGGTGGTTGTAACTACCATGGACGAAAATTATCATGAAAGGATGTGTCTCTTGGGCAAATACATCAAATTAAGACACATTTTGAAGAGATCCAAGGCGCCTCTTAGAAAACAATAAAAGAAAGAAGAGATGACATAGAAAAGAATCCTAAAAATATTGACAAGTTTTAAAAGTTCTTCTCTTGGGAGTTAGTTCAGAGAGATTTTCAGGAACAACTTTTAATTTACTTTATCCTTTTTATTTTCTTTTGAGTGATTGTAAAAGAGAAAAGATTCAAAGGAACTTCAAGAGTTTGGTGGAGGACTTGAGATAAGTTTTTTTTATCTTTTTTTAGACTACTTTCGGTTTTAATCGAGACTTGTTGTTGGTTTGATAATGATTTCTTCTTTTGAACTAAAGTGTGGTTTTATTTTCTCCATGGATTTTGAATAGTTTTTTTATCTTTCTTCTTAAAATGTTAAGTAATTAAGTTTCAGATGGAATTTGTAGAGAGTATTGATCTTTAATGTTGGAAGAAGTTGTGATGATTTAAATCCATGCACTTCATTTACTTCTTGAATTGACCAATCCAGATGTTAAAATTTGTTGTGAGAACATGTAAGAACCGGGCTGGTATTGTCTCAGTCAACAATTGGAAAGAATCACACCAGGTTGTATGAATGAGAATGTAGTTCATATGATTGAGTGCAAATAAATANGTCGAGTCAGTAGCTACATGGACGGCGGCGTCCAACCAGAGCGCGCCACGTATGCCTTCGGAGCCGTCGTAGGTTGAGGTGGCACGCGGTGTTTAAATAGATAAATAGGGCTTTTTCCTATTTATTTAAATACCCCTAACTTGGAAAATTCATAACTTTGTGTAGAAAAATCACATAAATAAAATAAAAATACCCTCTTGCTCAGTGAACAGAGGNAAATGTTCTTTATATCATCTCTAGCAAGGCTAAATAATATTATTGCTCCTATTTAACATAACACAATTTGCATACTTCCACAACAAAATTCCTATACTTATTACTGATTCATGATAAGACGTTTTCATATTAAATACTTTTTTTCTACAAAAACTCTAGTTATCTTTTTAAGTTGTTACTATTTTGTTAAAATATCAAAAGTACCAAAAATATTTAAATTTTAAATTCCTGCGAAAATCATTTTTAGTTTAAGTAATTATCTTTTAAAAATAGAAAACTTTTTAAAAAGTGCATATTGCATAATCTTTCCCGTGGGTTTGATATTCAGGTCTTAATCAAAAAGTCCTATATTACTTGATAACGATACATATACTTGTGGGTTCGATATTCAGGTCTTAATCAAAAAGTCCTATATTACTTGATAACGATATGTATACTTTACATAGTATTCCAATATAAATATATATAAATTAAAAAGTTAAATTTTTATTTTTCTTCAGGATCAAGTTTTTTGGTTTTGTTGCAAAATAAGGAAATATAAGTGAAAAATACCATCAGAACTATTGTTATACTGTGCATAAGCATTTAGTATCAAGGGATCACAAATCTCTCTCTCTCTCTCTCTTAGACTTTTAGGGCTCAAAATGATCTGGGGTGAAATTCCTTCAAAAAATCCTTATATTTATAGGTCTAAATTCCTCTAGTAACTTCTAGGCACATCCTAGAACTGCCTTGACACGTCTTAGTCAATAATTGGTGGTTAAACCTTCCAGTATCTGAATTTTACACATGGTTTTTAACTCCCGCGCTTAAGCGTCAGTGCTCAATTTTGCACTAATCAACTTAACATCCAAATTCTCATTTTAGCATGTCTAGATCACTAAATAAAGTCTTAAAATCAATACTAACACTTAATAGTCTAAGAAATTCTACCCCAAATTTTCTTAATCACATAAAAACAACATTCAAAGCAAAACACACTGATAACTATAGGTGGTCTCCCACAAAATGCTTGGTTTAACGTCGTCAGCTTGACGTAACCAGTGCTTATTCTGATTGGCCCAACATCATTTGATCATTAAAATTTATGTTGAATCCCTACTAAATATGTTTTCAGTCTGTGACCATACTTTTTCAGTTTTAGGATCCTTGATATCCACAGCTCCATAAAGATAAACTTTTATCATAACAAATGGGCCCACTCACCTGGACTTAAGTTTACCTAAAAATAATCCTAACCTTGCATTATATAGCAATACTTGTTGCCATGACTAAAATTTTTTTAGTAAGAATCCTTTGATCATGCCACATCTTCATCTTTTCTTTGTAAATCTTAGCACTCTCGTAAGATTCATTCCTTATCTCTTCACAATAATTTTTTCTTACCAACATCTTTTAAATTATAATTAAACTTTTTAATCACCTAATATGCTTTATGCTCAAGTTCAACTGGTAAGTGACAAGCTTTCCCAAACATTAACCTATATGGGGACATTCGTATAAGAGTTTTGTATGCAGTCCTATAAGCCCACAAAACATAGTCAAGTTTGACTAACCAATCTATTTTTGTTGGATTCACATATTTTTTCATAATTCTTTTAATTTCTTGATTGGATAATTCAGTCAAACCACTTGTCTGAGGATGATAAACAGTAGCAATTCTATGGTTTATATGATTTTTCTTTAATAATTTCTCTATTTGGCATTTATGAAATGACTTCCTCTATCAATTATGATAACTCTCAACATCTTAAATCTACAAAATATATTCATTTTCAAAAAATTTGCAACACTTTGAGCATTACATCGAGGTAAAGCAACAACTTCTATCCATTTGAATACATAGTCTACTGCTAACAACATGTAAAAATTTCTGAAAGATGGTATAAATGGTCTCATTAAATCTAATCCCCAAACATCAAATATTTTAACTTCTAGCATATAATTGAGGGGCATCTCATTTCTTCTAGAAATATTGCTTACTCGTTGACATCTATCACAAGTTTTAATATAAGCATTAACATATCTATAGATAGTAGACCAATGGAATCTAGAATGTAAAATTTTGTATGTTATTTTATAAACACCAAAATGTCCCCCAAAATCAGAATTATGACATTTTTGGATAATTTCATAAGTTTCTTCTAAATGTACACATCTTTGAATGATCAGACCCTTTCCTTGTTTGTATAAAAATGAGTCATCCTAAATATAAGTCTTAGCTTCATAAATAAATATTCTCTTCTGTTGGTATGTCATTTCATAGGGTATAATATCACTAACAAGAAATTTCACAATGTCGGCATACCACAAAACACGACACTCATTAATATTAAACAATTTTTCAACTAGAAAATGTTCATTAATTTTTTTTCTCAAAACAGAGTGATTTTTCTAACTCAGGTCTGGATAAATGACCAGCAATTTGATTTTTAGTTCCTTTCCTATCTACTATTTCAAAGTCAAATTCTTGAAAAAGAAGAATCCATCTTATAAGTCTTGATTTAGCATTCTTCTTTTTCATTACGTACTTAATAGCAGAATGATCTGTATGCACCACGCAATGAGTCCCAATTAAATATGATCTAAATTTATCAAAGGCATATACTATTGCTAATAACTCTTTTTCAGTTGTTGTATATTAATTTTAGTTTTATTAAGAGTTTTACTAGCATAGTAAATAACTTTGAAAATTTTATCATATCTGACTTTCATTAAGAGATTTACTAGCATAGTAAATTACTTTAAAAATTTTATCATATCTTTGTCCTAAAACAATTCCAATAGCATAATCACTAGCATCACACATCAGTTCAAAAGGTTTTCCCCAATCTAGTGAAACTATAATTGATGCAGTGAATACTTTTTCTTTTAATAACTCAAAAAATTTTAGGCACTCTTCATCAAAATAAAAAAGCGCATCTTTCTCCAGTAAATGGCATAAAAGCTTAGCAATTTTTGAAAAGTCTTTAATATATCGGTTGTAGAATCCAGCATGTCCTAAAAAACTCCTAATCTCCCTTACATGTGTTAGATAAGTTAAATTAGTGATCACTTAAATTTTAGCAGGATCTACTTTCATACCATTTTCTGATATTTTATGTCCTAATACAATTCTTTCTGCTACCATAAATTGACATTTTTTCCAATTTTGGACTAAATTTGTTTCTTCATAGCACTTAAGAACTTTTGATAAATGTTATAAACATGAGTGAAATGAAGTTCCAAACACTGAAAAATCATCCATAATTACTTCAATCCCTTTTTCAATTAAATCACAAAAAAATTCCATCATACATCTTTGAAACGTAATAGGGGCTTTACATAAACTAAAGGGCATTCTTCTAAAAAGCAAATCTACCATACAGGCTAGTAAAAGTTGTTTTCTCTTGATCTTTAAGAGTTATTTGTATTTAGTGATAACCAGTATATCCATCCAGAAAATAAAAGTATTTATGCTCAGCTGGTTTATCCAACATTTGATCAAGAAAGGGTAGTGGAAAATGATCTTTCCTTGTGACAAGATTTAATATTCTATGATCAATGTATATTCGCCACCCTGTGACTTATCTTATAGGTATTAACTCATTATGATCATTCACAGTCACAGTTACTCCTTCTTTCTTATAAACACAGTGAATTGGACTAACCCATGCACTATCTGAAATAGGGTAGATAATTCCAGCATCTCTTAGGAACAAACTGAATTGGACTAACCCATGCACTATCTGAAATAGGGTAAATAATTCCAGCATCTAACCACTTACAAAATTTATTTCTTAACAACTTATTTCATTACAGGATTCAATCTCCTTTGAGGATCAGCCTTGGGTTTACGGTTCTCTTCCATATGAATTCTATGGATACAAATTAAAGGACTGATTCCTTTAATATCAGCTATTGTCCATCCAAAGACTTTTTTAAAATTTTTCAAAATTTTCATCAATCTTTCTTCTTCTTCCATCATTAAATTTAAGGAAATTATAACTGGTAAAGTAGAGGAATCACCTAAAAAACCATATTTTAATTGATCAGGAGGTAATTTCAACTCAAGTTTTAGAGGTTTTTCTATTGATGGAGAAAATGATTTATTTTTTTTCTATTGTGTCCAAAATTTCAAAACTTTCTTGAACATAGTTTGAATTTTCCTTAAAAAGATCTTCGCATTGATCTAATTCCTCTTCTTGCTCATGTTGCAAATCTTTTAATTTGAATTTTTCTTCATAATTAGTTTTGAAATGACATTCACTTAGGTATATTATAACATCCATTCTATAGCATTCATCATCTTTACCTTTTTTAGGATATTTCATTGATCTTAAAATGTTAAAAGTTAAAGTTTGATTATTGACGTGCATTGTTAATTCCCCTTTCTGCACATCTATTATTGCTCATCCTGTAACTAGGAAAAGCCTCCTCAAAATGATAGGTATCTCTTTATATTCCTTCACATCCAACACAATGAAATCATCAGGGAATATAAATTGATCCACTTTTGCTAGGACATCTTCTATAACTCCTTTAGGGTAAGTTATGAAACGATCCGCTAACTGCAGAGTTACAGTAGTAGGGGTTATTTCTCCTAATCCCAGTCTTTTAAATATTGGTAATGGCATAAGTTTAATGCTTGCACCAAAATCACATAGAGCTTTTCCATAAAATCTATCTTCAATCGCACATGGAATTGTAAAGCTACCAGGATCTTTAAACTTTTCAGGAAGCTTCTTCTGAATAATTGCACTGCACTCCTAACAAAGTGCATAGTTTCATTATCTTCAAACTTCCCTTTTCTGTTGAGAATATCCTTCATAAACTTTACATAGCTTAGAATTTGTTCTAAGGCTTCAACAAATGGAATATTAATTGTTATCTTCTTAAAAATATCCAAAAAATTTGAAAATTACTTATCCAACTTCTGTTGACAAAGTCTGTGAGAAAATGGAGGTGGTGGTTTTCTAAGTTAACTTTAAGTGGAGAAATAGGACTTTTAAAATCTTTTGGAGTGTCCACTTTTGATTCTTCAATTTCTTCTCTCTGTACTTATGTTTCTTTTTTAACCCTACCTTCAAATTCTCTTCTGTTTCTAAGTTGAACGGCTTTTACTTGCTCTTTATTTGAGTCTATATATATATTAGGATATTACACAAGTACACTTATCGTTGTCAAGTAATATAAGACTTTTTGATTAAAACATTAATATCGAACCCACAAGGAAAATAACAATATACAATATCGAACAACATATTTTTTATTTAGAAAGACAATTACATAAACTATAGATATTTTTAAGAAATTAAAATTTAAATCTTTTTGGTATTTTTGATATTTTAACAAAATAGTAATAACTTCTAAAGATAACTTAAGTTTATGTAAAAGAAAAACACTGAATATTGAAAATATTTCATCTCATTATGAATAAGTAATAAGTATAAGAATTATGTTGTGGAATTTTGCAAATTGTGTTGTGACAAATATGAACAATAATATTCTTTACCCTTACTAGAGATGCTATAAAAATATTGGCTAATTTAAAGTTTGAATTGTTCTGAAGACCGGTTAGGCAGGGAAGATACTAGCTCTCACTCTAGAGTTTCCTCAATTCCCTCCACATAGGGGCTAACATCTCGTATCAGAACCTAAAAAGATAAACTAAGTTGGGGGCTTTAACCTGTCACTTTAAAGTTCTCTATCTCTACACCCTTCAAAGATTATTTCCCTATTTATTTGCATTAAATCATATGAATTACATTCTAAAAACCTCATGTGACTCTTTCCAATTGTTGACTGAGAAAATACCAACTCAGTTCTTACATGTTCTCACAACAAATTTTAACATCTAGATAGGTCAAATCAAGAAGTAAATGATGTACATGGAAATAAATCATCACAACTTCTTCCAACATTAAAGATCAATACTCTCCACAACTTCCATCCAACACCTAATTACTTATCATTTTAAGAAGAAAGATAAAGAAAACTACTCAGAATCCATGGAGAAAACAATTACTTATCATTTTAAAAAGAAAGATAAAGAAAACTACTCAGAATCTATGGAGAAAATGTTACTTATCATTTTAAGGATAAAGATAAAGAAAACTACTCATAATCTATGGAGAAATCAAAACCACACTTTAGTTTAAAAGTAAAAATCATTATCAAACCAACAAGAATTCTCGATTAAAACCAAAATTAATTTAAAAACAAAAGATAAAAATTTATCTCAAATCTTCCACCAAACACTTGAAGTTTCTTTGAATCTCTTCTCTTTTACAACACTCTTAACTCTCAAAATAAAACTAAAAACAAAAATGATAAAGTAAATTTATGGTGCCTGAAAATCTCTCCAAACGTTCCTCCCGCTTTTCAACACTTTTCAGGACTTCAAGTATACCTTAAAAAGTCTCAACTTCCTTCTTTTATAAATCTCTAAGAGGTGCCTTCATAATTCTTCAAAATGTTTCTAAATTCGATGAATTCTCCAAAGGATGCCTCCTTTCACAAGTCTTCTAACCATATTTTCGTTTCTAGAGGTCATAACAACCCTCTTTAGCCAATAGAAGCCTCAAATGTCCCTTCAAACTTCTACAAAATGAAGTAAACCACCACATAAATGCCTCTAGAGCTTAAGAGAGGCACATCCTTCTCTGTTTCACCGGCGCTAAAGTGTCGGATCTGGCGCTTAGGCGTCAAAACACTTTAGCACAATTTTCACATTTTTGCTCCAAATTTGATCCTTTTTCTGTCCTTTAAGAATTTTTTTACCTTTTTACTTGTACCTCAAAGAAAAACACACAAATACATTCCATTAAAGTGCAATATCTCAAAAATAGGTATAAAAATGTGTCTAAAAACAATATATATTTTAGGTGTATGAAATATGCATCAAATTTGAACGACTTTTGAAGCGATGCTTCGTATGTCCCTTGAGGAGTTCATTGAAAATGATAAAAGGGGCTTTCTAAAAGAATTTGGGGCGGTTAGAAGGAGTTTTTAAGAAGCACTTGAGGCACCTTTTAGAAGATTCATTGAATCTGGATATTTTTTAAGAGACACTTAAGAATCTCTCTGGAAATTATAAAGAAGGCTTGGAAATTTTTTTAACAGAACTCTTGGACTATTAAATCAATTGGAATAGGAGAAGAATACTTGAAGAAGAAGAAGAAGGATTGGGCGTGAGCCTCAAGTGGGGTGACAAGGTGAGAGAGAAAGAGAGAGTGAGAGATTTCTTCTTTTCTTTTCACTTTGATTTTAGAGAGGATTGTAAGGAGATTGTTTTTTCTATACAAGGAGAGTTTGATTTACATCAAATATAAGTATTTTCATTGTATTTTGATTTGAATTTAGTACTTTATTTGTATGGTTTTAAAGTCTTGTCCAATGAAAAATTCTTATTGTTCCTTTAAGTGTAGTGAGTAGTTTTCCTTACTCTCCCCTCTTATAAATAATTAGTATGTATGTGTAGGATATAGAATTGAGTAGAGTGAGAATATATTGTGATGATTTTACTTTATTCTTCATTTACATGTAAACTAGATCAACTTGCATGTTAAAATCTATTATGAGAACATGTAAGATCTGTGATGGTGTTATCTCAATCAACTGTAGTAGAATTATATGATATTGTATGGATGAGAATGTAGTCCATATAGTTGAGTATAAATAAATAGAGAAATAATCTTTAATGGGAGTATAATTAGAAGACTTTAGAGTGACAAGCTAAAGTCCCCTAATTTGGTCTATTATTTTAATTTTTAATGTGAGATGTTAGTCTCCAAGAGGAGGGATAAGAGGGAACTTTAAAGTGAGAAATAATCTTCCTTGCCAAGCCCATCTTCAAAACTATTCAAACTTTAGATTAACCAATGTTCTTTATAGCATCTCTAGTAAGGTTAAAGAATATAATTGCTTCTATTTGTCACAATTTCTCTCACTACTTGTTTTACTTTTACACATGTCATTAATTTCATTGCATGAGGAAGAGTACTTTTTATATATTAAACCCCACTTTCTGATTTTCACTAAGAATTTTAGTTTAGAAGTAGAAGTAGCATTGTAGTGATAATTGTAGGATATAATCGAAATCAAGCCTTTATCGACCTTCCAAGCTAGGGCATGTTATTCTAAACTAGAACTTCTCTTGAAAGCCGTCGTGATTAACTTCGATCTCCGTAGGATCGATAGTCGGGGCTTAATCATAAAGCACTATATTACTTGATAATGATATGTATACTTGCAGAGAATCTCTAATATTTAAAAATATAATTGAAACATTACTTTTCTTGAGATCAAGTTTTTGGCGCCATTGTCGGGGATTAAAATCTTCAAGTAGTGCCGTCAACTTCATAAATCCTTACATATAAAAAAATATTGGGATCAAGTTTTTGGCACCTTTGTCGGGGATCACAGCGGTTGATATTGAATTTTAGGAGAATTTTAGTTGAAGTAATTAGGCTTAGACTTGGAAAGTTGTAGTGTTGTAAAAACCATTTTTGTGTGAAAAGTTTTTTTTTGTTTTGTATGAAAAAGTGTTGTGAAAAAATTATTTATGTGAAAAACAAAGTGTTTGTGAAAATATTTTGTTGGTTGAATATATTTTTTATTTTATTTGTTTAATCGTTAATATATTATTTGTTGTGTTGTGTATACATAATAAAGGATCTACAAGACTTGTGTTTTATTATCTCGAGTTCGAAAAAAGCAAAAAAAATAAAAAAAACAGAAAGGAATTGAAAAACTAGAAATGAAAATGAAAAACATTAAAAATAATAGCTTAGAAAATTATCATGAACCAATGAGGGATTATGTAAATCCTACAACAAATGAAATTCACTCAAGTATATAAATCCCTCTCGTAGAAGCTGACTCATTTGAACTAATTCCAACGATTATCCAACTGGTGCAGAACAACCAATTTGAGGGAACTCCTTCAGAGGATCCCTATTTACACTTATCAAGTTTTTTAGATCTTTGTGCTACATTTCGCTATAACGGTAGTCAGATGATTATGTTAAACCAAGGTCTTTTCCTTTCTCACTAAGGGATAAGGCCAAAATGTGGTTATACTCATTAGCACGTGGCTCTATTAAAAATTGGGAGGAGTTAACTCAGAAATTCCTAGCTAAGTATTTTCCACCTTTAAGGTCTATTAAACTTAGAAACGATATTATCTCATTTAGTAAGTATAAAGAGGAATCAATATACGAAGCTTGGGAAAGATTTAAAGAACTCTTAAGAAAGTGTCCACACCATGCTCTTCCCAATTGGTTAATCATTCAAACCTTTACAATGGGTTAGTAGGATCCCTTAGGTTTATTATTGACGATGTCGCTGGTGGATCATTAATGTCAAAATCAATTGATGAAGCATATGTGTTAATTGAAGAAATGGCTACAAATAAATTTCAATGGCCCTCTGAAAGGGTAAATCTTAAAAAGGTAGACAATATTCATGATACAGATGTGATTGCAATTCTAGTATCTCAGGGCTGCAATATCAAGGAAGTTGGATCAATTTGGAATGAACCAGACTCTCATTTCTCTAGTAAGTTAGGAAAGTTTATTAAGGATTATGATTGATTCTAAATTATCATATGAGACTTTAAAAATCATAAACAATCTGTATTCTAACTTTTACAATTGAGGTTGGATGAACCATCCTAATTTTAACTGGTGTCATACTAGTAGAGGTGGAATTCAACAATGGGAAAATAATCTTGCAAATACTAATGGTTGTTGGAAAAATCAAAGGAACACAAACTATAAACCTTCATATCCATCAGACTCTAACAATGATCAACAATTTGAGAATAAGAAGATCTTTAGAAGAGGTGGTATTGCAATGGGAAACTAGTTGCAAGGTCAAAATGCTGCCATTAGAAACATAGAGAAATAGCTTCCTTAGAAACTTAAAGATCCTTGTAGCTTAACAATTCCTTGTTCAATTGAAGAAAGATTATGTGGAAAAGCTTAATGTGATTTAGGATTAAGCATTAATATGATGCCTCTATCTATGTTTAAAAGGTTTGGTTTAGCTAATATTTCTCCCACTACTATAACCCTTCAGTTAGTTGATTGATCTATCATTTTTCTAAAAGGGGTTATAGAAGATGTGCTTATTAAAGTGGATAAATCTATCTTTCCTTTAAACTTTATTGTATTAGATATAGAGAATGATAAAGAAAATCCAATTATTTTGGGGAGACCTTCCTTGTTACTGGACAAGCTATGACAGGTGCATAAAAAGAAGAGTTGACTATGAAAATGAATGGCCAGGAAGCCACTTTTGATGTGTTAAGGACTATGAAATATCCAGCTGAGAGAAACGATGACTGTTTTTGGATGGATGAAATTGATTATCTAAGTGAAAATCATTTCCAAGAAAGTTTTGAGAGTAAGTGAACAGATGACATCGAAATGAACTTTCATGATGAGTTGAAAAATCTCATGACATTAAGAAGAATGTTTAAAGAAGACTGTATTTATGTTTAGGAGAGTCATGAAATGATGGGCGTTACTGAAAGTAGGAAACTTTTAATTCCATTTGTTGAAAAATCTCATGACCTTAAGAAGAATGTCCCCCATACAATTTTAAAGCCCACCTATTTTGGGAATTCTTCTACACCACTGACAACGACTTTTTATATACCTAAAAATATAGAATTTGACAGTGCCACTAGAAGATTTAAATCCCGAGCAACGACGCCAAAAACTTGATGGGCGACTTATATATGCAATAAAAATATAAGATAAATATGGACGTAATAAATATTCAATAATTGTAAAGTCACACTTATCAACGCAAGTATACGTNACGCCAAAAACTTGACAGCGGTTATAGATTCAATAAAGATATATATAAAATATTCAATAATTACAAATTCACACTTATCAATGCAAGTATATGTATCGCTCAAGTAATACATGGCTCTAATGGAGTCCTGGATATCGATCCCATAGGGAGTNTAATTGAAGTAAGTAGATAATTTGGATAATAACTAATTATAGAAAATAACGTTTAATTGTGNTAAGGAGTGGTTTAGAATTACGAACTAAGATTTTAGAAAAGTAATACTTTAATCACAACAACGAAGTTCAATTNAGAAAGCATCCTTCTCCTTGCCAAGAAATTATAGTAAATGGATAAAATGAATTAGTTCAANTGAAATAGGTAGGTAATTTGATAGTAACTAATTATAGAAAATAACGTTTAATTGTGATATTCAATATATAAGAAAACATCCTTCTCCTTGCNCTACTAATAAACTTTCTAATGTAAAGTTCAATATATAAGAAAGCATCATTCTCCTTGTCAAGAAATTAAAGTGAATGGATAAAGNGAGGGTTTAATTGTGATATTCAATATATAATAAAGCATCATTCTCCTTGTCAAGAAATCATAATGAATGGATAAAATGAATTAGTTCAATTTATATTGTGCNTGATGATATTAAGGAGGGTTTAATTGTGATATTCAGTATATAAGAAAGCATCCTTCTCCTTGTTAAGAAATTATAGTGAATGGATAAAAAGAATTAGTTCAATTTATATTGTGCCAAATAGGAGCACACATATTCTNAAAATAGGAGCATACATATTCTTTACCCTTTGGTCCAGGCATAAAGAACATTGACTAATCTTATGCTTGTTTACTGAATCTGCGGCTAGGCTGGGAGGATACCGACTCTCACTTTGGAGCTCTCACGTTCCCTTCGCCTGAGGGCTAACATCTACACTTCAGCACCCAAACGATAGGATCGAATTGAGGATTTTAGCCTGACACTCTAAAATCTCCAATTCTATGCCCGATAATTTTATTTCCCTTTTTATTCGCACCCAACTTTCAAGGACTTTGACCTCCCTGAATCTTGGATGTAATTTTCACTTTAGTTGTAAAACTCAACNAGGCTCTCACTTTGGAGCTCCTGCGTTCCCCTCACATGAGGGATAACATCTACACTTCAGCACCCAAACGATAAGACCGAATTGGGGATTTTAGTCTGTCACTCTAAAATCTCCAATTATATGCCCAATAATATTATTTCCCTATTTATTTGCACCCAACTTCCAAGGGCTTTGACCTCCCTGAATCTTGGATGTAATCTTCACTTTAGTTGTAAAACTCAACATATTTTAACAAATCAATTG
>JXCR01098953.1:168960-186604 GCA_002079205.1 Phalaenopsis hybrid cultivar
GGCTCTCACTTCGGAGCTCCCATGTTCCCCTCACCTGATGGCTAACATCTACACATCAGCACCCAAACGATAGGACCGAATTGGGTATTTTAGTCTGTCACTCTAAAATCTCCANAATTTAAAATTAGTACTCAGTAATATAATTAAAAATAAAAATATAAATATATAGATACATTGCAATTTAAGTAAAAACTTTTTAATAATTCTAATATGGCCGTTACTCCTAAAATTCTCCCCGGCAACGGCGTTGAAAACTTGACTGACTTTTTTTATAAATCAACAATTACAAGAATTTGATGACGCTACTAGAAGATTTAAATTCTAGCAACGATGCCAAAAACTTGACTGCAACTTTATATATATATGTTTGATTTAATAAAGATATATAGATATAATATTCAATAATGTTAAAGTCAAATTTGTCAACGCAAATATACGTATCGCTCAAGTAATATAGAGCTCTAATGGAGTCCTAGATATCGATCCCACAGGGAGAAATAAAATACTACGGACTAAGATTTAATAAAAAGTAATACTTCAACTACAACGACGTTCAAGTTGCTTATTTGTCACTAATAGGCAATTGAAATAGGTAGGTAATTTGATAGTAACTAATTATAGAAAATAACGTTTAATTGTGATATTCAATATATAAGAAAACATCCTTCTCCTTGCCAAGAAATTATAGTGAATGGATAAAATGAATTAGTTTAAATTATATTGTGCCAAATAGGAGCATACCTATTCTTTACCCTTTGGTCCATGCATAAAGAACATTGACTAATCCTATGCTTGGTTACTGATTTTGCGGCTAGGTTGGGAGGATACCGACTCTCACTTCGGAGCTCCCATGTTCCCCTCACCTGAGGGCTAACATCTACACAGCANTTGTCCTGTAGCCTCGGGAAAAATTCACCGTCGGCAGCCTCGATGGCGCCGTCGGCTCCCTAGTGCAATTCTCCACATTTTGGTCTTTTTTGCTCCAAATTGGCTCCTTTTTGCATCTTTTTGCTCCATTGACCCTAATTCATCATTCCTGCAACAAAACATCAAAAATACCTTTCTTTAAAGTGCAATATCATTAAAAACAATATAAAAGAGGTATGAAAATCTCAACATATTTTCCTTTGGTCACACTGTAAGAGGAAAATGGTCGGCACTTCAATCCAGATAGTGAAGCGCAAGCGCTTGAATGGTTGGTTCATTGTGAGCAACCCTAGCAGAGGTCGCCCCGCTTCAACAAAGTTCCACCAACATTACCAGGTTGAAGGGTGAGATTGCCTCGCTTCAAGGTTCCATGATCGATGTGCACGTTGAGTTAGGGCCCATCCGTGAGTCAACTCTTTTGAGTTGATTTCATCAAGATGTTGACCAGATGGAGCAGATTATGTTTGGTGGCGAGTTGGTCTTCCTAAGGATGCTTCATAAGGGGTATGCCTCGATCGAAACATTTTAGAAAATTTTTCCTTCGAGATTTGTAATCATGCTATTTGTAATGAAATAATATTTAAATAAATGTGAATTAATGTTTGGTGTGATACTTTGTTGACCTCACTTTTGGTTGAGGTCTAGTTTCCTCTTTAATAGCCTAGGGTCTAGCCATAGGACTTTCATGTTGACTATTCCTAAAAGACTAGAAAAGGAACCCTCACCATTAGAAAATCTAAACTATTCTTTGCTCAACTTGAAGTTCCACATATTGGTCATAACCTCTAGCACTTAGTAGGTGGGGTCAATAAGGGAAAACTCAAGCTGAGTCCCCATAAGACTGCTTAGCCTTAGAGCTGACCCTGGGTGTTGGTCTGGAGTTGGTTCATTCACTTGCACTCACTTTCGCTCACTTTCACTCATAACCATAAACCCAAACTTTGTTGACTTTGATCCCTTGATCCTTTGGGAGACTCATGTAGATTTTCCCTTAGACCTACTAGCCCTAGGCTGGGTTTAGCTAGGACTAGTACATAGAGGACCTAAATGGGGGTTCTATTGGTCAATGGCTCATATAGGGTAGTTGACACCCCAATTTCACCAAAATATTCGACTTGGCCTTCCCCCCCAAATCTATCCAAATTATCTAAAAACCCCAAAACCTTAAGCTTGGCCAAAATTCCCAAATTCACTGAAAAATACCCAAATTTGTTCAAAAGTCATTTCAAACCACCCAAATTACCAAAATTATCAAAATACGCCCAAATTTGCCAAAATTACAAAAATACCCTTGGTATCCCAAACTTTCTCATAAACTCCAAAATCATTTTAAATGTCCCCAAAATCAATTTGAACCCTTCAATTAAACTCAATTTGCCCAATTTAACCATTTTGACCCAAAAAACCCCCAAATTGCTCCTAAAGGCCCAATTAGCCCAATTCATCTTAAATGTCCATCAATTTGACCACAATTTTCCCCCAATTTCAATTATAAACTCAAATTCATCATGCCTATGATCATTTAAAACTAAATCCAAGCTTAATTGGCCCATGCTTTGAGCTCAATTTTAATCTAAACCAAAACCCCCAATTTTGACCATATGACCCAATCTCACCCAGTTGAACCCCATGGCCCACTCAATTGCCTCAATTTAGATCCCAAATTCTTCCTAACATTCTTATTAATCAAATTGAGCCCTCAATTATCCTTTCTCAATCCTCACTTCTACTCAAATTTAGCCTAAATCTAAAATCCCAAAATTTGCCCCAATTTAGCCACATGCCCAAGTGTCACCTAATTGAATGCCCAAACCACAAAATTGTCACCCAATTGATGTTAAAAATTCTTCATGATATTCCACTAGACCATTTTCAACTATCAATTTGGACTTAGCCCAACTTTAGCCCAACCTAAGCCCAAATCTAACCCAACAGACCACATACCCAAAATCCTCTAAATCAATTCAAAATCACATCAAAACCTTTCTTAACTATTTGTGAAAATCATACAAACCAAATTGATCAATCAATTGGGCTCAATGCCATGGCTAACCTAACCCAAACCCAACTTCAAGCCAATTTGACCCAAATTGAACTAATGCACCAAAATTGACTTAGCCATGCCCAAATGACCAAATCAATGACACCACAACCGCCAAATGGAGCATAGTGACCAGGCTAGACCCACATAGCCCACCCTATTTGAGCTTTGGACCAATGGTCCCTTGATTTAGGGGATTTCACCCCATTTATGGCCTAAACCAAAATATCCTCACCATCATCACTAACCATTATTGGCTAACCATCATAAACCCCCTCTTGGCTCCCCTGACTTTCCTGAGCCACCTACCATGTCTAGCCACCCTAGTAGCCGGAGGAGCCAAAATTGAGAGCCCCCATGCTTAAACCCAAACCTAGTATAACCCACCTTAGCTGGCCATTTCCAAATGGCTTTAGCACTTTGAAGGCCTCCACATAAGCATCATTTAACGCCCACTAATTGGCCCTGACAGCCACCCAAAGCCATTTTGTTTAAACCTCCTCCCATGGCCAAAAGGGAGAGAGCTCGAATATTCTTGGGGAAACTCTATCCAATTGCTCTCAGACACTTTCCAAGGACACCTAATCTCATTGCAAGTATTTTTCCCCTTTGGTTCACACTGTGAGAGCTCAATTTTGGGTTTACAATTTGCTTTAAAACTAAGTCAGATCTCCCCACACTTCCACAGTCCACCAAACTCTAATTAATTGTGCACACACCATCCCCACAGTGAGAGGAGTTGATCCCCCACAAATGCCCCCCTCTCAAACAGCCTCTAACTTAGCTCTAGAACAACACCTGAAATTGAGTTTGATCAAAAACATAGCTAGACAATTCACTAGGGCCTGAGACTTCATCTGAAGGTTTGTTGGACCCAATCAAAGCTACCACAGCCATTTGATTAAGGCCTGCCATCTCAGACAAATGTATTGAGCTCTAACCTAACCCGAGCCTATTTTGATTCTCCATACGTATTTACTGTATTTCATACCATATAACCAATATAAATGTGTTCATCTCGAGTATATGAAGGTTTATAAATAAACCCCATGCGATTTGGTTGAGTTTAGGAGAAGATCTTTGGGTTTTAATGTAAACGGTTCTTGGGCTAGGTCATTTGGGGACGATACCGGGGAGCCGTTTGATCGCGCATTTATTTAATCAACAGAGGAGATCGAGCCAGACGAATCATTGGTGCGAAAAGGAGGGTTGACGAAGCAGCTAAGTGGTTGGCGATGTAAACTGGCGGAGCGCCGCGTGGAGACTTTGGAGCAGACGAGGTTGAGGTGGTGCCGCGTGAATAAGTAGATAAATGGGGGAATTTTTGATTTATTTTAATGCGTGCTCTTTGAAAAATCATAAATTTGCATAGAAAAATCATAAAAATAAAAGAAAAATACTCTCTTTCTCAGTGGATAGAAAAGAATAATGTGGACTAAAAATAAAAATTATTTGTCAAGTGTATGATTTTTATTAATTAAATACTCTATGAGGTATTTTAATTCATTATGATTAAATACTAATCATAATGGCTTGAAATTTTTAGGGTTGACTCCCCATGATAGAGGGCACCTCTTCTGATTTTTCTAAAGTCAGAGAGCACCTCTGTACTTTTAAGCATAATTTTCAAGCCTAAGTGGCTATTTTGGTTTTATTTAATCATATGAACTAAAATGTTCCTCAAAAAATTATGGGATTAGTTTTGTTAGATTTCCTATGGTCAGAGGATCTTAGGAAAATTATTTTGATGATTTGAATAATTTTATATATTTCTATTATTAATTAAACATTTTTACATTGTATTAATTTATTTAAATTAAATATGAATAAAAAATTAACAAAATTAATTCCACATTGTTCATAAAAAATTATTTTAACTCACTATAAAAATTTCAAATTTATTTAAGTTGATTTAGCCATTAAAGTGGATTTTGTAAGTAAAGATGATGTTTTTGCACAAAATAAATTATCTTAAATTAAATAAGCTTAGAAAAATTATGAAAAATAGTTTTCCGAGTTCCTTGTGATTAGGGGAATTTAATAAAATAAAATTTATTTTGTGAAAATATTTTATTTTTAAAGTATATTTTGAATTAAAAATAATTAAAATAATCAAAATTTTAAAAAATACAAAAAATTATTCAAAATGTGTGCAATTGTTCCCTGATCACTTGGGACACCTTAACATATTTTTCTTGATTTTTATAAATTAAAAATAAATTTTTAAAGGCCTAAAAAAATGTATTTTTCTTATTTCCCATTAAAATAATTGTAATAAATTCAAAATAAAGCATAAAAATATAAAATTTGTTCTTCTTAGTTTCTTGGACTTATGAGAGTTTAATAAAAATTGAAAAGTGAATTTTGAAGATTTAAAAATATTTTTTGTATTTAAATAATCATTAAAATTTACCTTTAAATAATTATAATAATTACAATATTATTCAAAACATCATGAAATTTTTTTTAAGTATTTGATACACTAAAAATATATGCATTTTTAGACCCATATTTTATATTCTTTTTTGGTGATATTGAACTTTAAAAGATGGTATTTTTCATGTTTTCTTGCAGGTTGTTGAATTTTAGGACTTGAGCAAAAATGAAGCAAAAAGAATGAAATTTGGTGTCAAAATGGAGAAGTTGAAAATTTGTTTAGCGTTAAAGGCACCAGACTGGGCGCCAACGGTGCCATTTGACAGAGAGCAGCAAATTAAATTACGGAACACTAGTGTCGACGGTGCCAGTGTCGGTTCAGGCCCTGTTTTAAGAAGATTCAACAAATTTGGATGCTTTTTGAATAGTTTGGTATGCACCTATTGGAGAGCAGACTCTAGGATCTATTTGGGGCCAAAATTGATCAGAAAATGGACTCCTTTTTCGCCATTCCTTGCCTCAATTTACTCTCATACACACCATACACTTTTTCTCTCTTCATTCCACCACCATTTTGGAGTAGTAGTGATTTTTATTTAAGAATTTAGAGTTTTTGTGTTGAGATTAAGTGTGAATTCTTCTCTAAAAGTGTTAAAGAAGGAAAAAGTGAGAGATTTCTTCTTCCATACATTTCCTAGGAAAGCCTACAAGGGATTTTCTTTGAGAAAGAGTTTCAGATAAGTGTTGTTTGTTTATTAGCGCTGTATGAACTTTCTTTTACATATGAAATTTTTGTTTTGTTGTATCTTTCTCATAAAGTTTGAGTATTTTTCTTTATCTTTCTCCCTACTCTGAGACATGATGAAATAAAGGGATAATATGGATGTGCCAATGTTAAAATATAAAATAAATTGTGATGGTTTTTCAACTCCGAACTTAATTTACTTTTCAATCTGACTAGTTGAATTGTTAAAATTTGTTGTGAAATATATAATCCGGGAAATAGAGTATGAGTTATACAACAGAGCGAGGATCACATTTGATTTCATGAAGGAGAATTTTGTTCATGAAATTAAGTGCAAATAAATAGGAAATATACATTGTTGGGTGTAGAATTGGAGATTTTAGGGTGAGACTAAAATTCCTAATTTGGTCTTAGTGTTTAAAGAACTAAAGCGAGAGTTACCCTTCAGATGAAGGGAAGTGGGAGTCAGTGTCCTCGTAGCTTAGCCACAGATTTAGGGATGAAACTTGAGATTAGCCAATGATTTTCTATAACACTGTATCAGGGTAGAGAATTAAAACTACTCCTATTTGACGCAATACATATTAAAACCATTTATCTTATCTCATTTTACCAAAATCTTATTATAGTGGGAAATGTGTTTTTTCACATAAGAAATCTTCATCACATAAACATAGTTTAATAATTTAGTAGTTATTGTTTAAACTTTGCACTTCAGTTTTGCTAGTAGTTAAATAATTTAGTTTTGATACCGTCTCAACATTCAAAATTAGTGACAATAATTTTGTTTTACTTTATGTGAATTTTCTAGTTAATTTATCATTTTAAATTTAAATCTTCCCCGTGGGATCGATATTTGGGGCTTAAATAGAAAGTCCTTTATTACTTGATAATGATACATATACTTGCATAGAATCCCAACATAAATTGCTTAAATTTCTTATTCACAAACTATTGCAACAAGCTTTTGGCACCGTTGCATGGCGGAGTCAACTTTATATATTTTGCAGAACTATATTCTCAGGATCAAGTTTTTGGCGCCGTTGCCGAGGAAGGTAACGGTAAATTAAATAGATTTGGTAAATTAGAAAATTTAAAGATAATATAAGTATAAAAAAATAAATTAAAAAAATTAAATAAAAAAATAATTAAATCAAAAAATCCAAAAATAAATAACTATATATTTTAAAGCATTTCTAAGAATTTTTTTTGCTTATTATCTTTGTTTATGAGAAATATTGGATCTGAATATTTAGTACCTTACGATTCAGAATTAGAACGTACTATTAGAAAAATTCGAAAACAACAAAAATAAATTAAAAATTTAAATGAAATGACAGATAACTTACATAATCAAATAAATGAAAATCGACAAAGACCTTTAAAAGATTATGCAAATCCGACAACAGATGAACTTCACTTAACTATTCAAAATGCTGATGTTGCTACTAATTCATTTGAGCTTAAACCTGCTATTATCCAAATGGTATAAAATAATCAGTTTGGAGGAACACCTAGTGAAGATCCTAACTTACATCTTGCTAATTTTCTTGAAATTTATGCTACTTTTAAATATGACGGAGTGTCTAATGATGTTGTTAGGCTTAATTTTTCCTTTTTATTGTGCTACATTTAAATATGACAGAGTGTCTAATGATGTTGTTAGGCTTAGAATTTTTCCTTTTTCACGCGATAAAGCTAAAGCTTGGTTAAATTCATTAGCACCTGAATCTATCATAACTTAGGGAGAACTATCACAAAAATTCTTGGCTAAATATTTTCCAACCTCGAAAACTGCTAAGCTTAGAAATGATATTACATCTTTTTGTCAGTTTGAAGGGGAATCAATATATGAAGCTTTGGAAAGATTTAAGATCTTCTTAGAAAATGTCCACACCATGCTCTACCAGATTGGTTAATAATTCAAACATTTTATAATGGATTAGCTAAGATCTATTATAAGATTGCACTGCAGGTGGATCACTAATGTTAAAACCTTTTGATGTACTCTTTAATTGAAGAATGACTACTAACAATTTTCAATGTCCCTCTGAAAGAGTAAATCCTAAGAGAGTAGCTAATATTCATGACTCTGATGCAATGTCTATTTTGGCATCTCAAATTACTGTTATTTTAAAAAAGATTGATCAAATTGGAGTGAGATATTCTCAAATAACCCCCATTGTTAGAGAAAAATTCACTAGGATAGATAATTGATACTTTATCATTTTATGATTCTAATTATAATAACCTTGGATAGAAAAATCACCATAATTTTAGTTGGAATAATTATAACAATTCGGTGAATCCCTCCAAAAATTTGAACAACCAAGGAAATCCTAGTTATCGACCTTATTATCCTCTTAGATTTAACCCTAACCCTAACCCACAAGTTAAGGAAAAGAAGTTGACAATCTTAGAAGTAATGTTGAATATGGGAAATCAAAAACAGAATCAAGGGGCTGCTATTATAATTATTGAAAATCAATTAGGACATATTGCTACTGCACTTAGTAACAGACCATCTGGAATTCTTTTGAGTACTATGCAAGTTCATCCAAAAGATCAAAATAAGGAGCAAATTAAAGCTATTCAATTAAGAAGTGGAAAGGAAGTTGAAACAAGAATCCAAAGAGAAACTAAAGTTGATGAAGAGAAGGAAGGAATGGAAAATGACCACAATGAAAATGAACAAACACAAGTTCCCGTAAAAAACCATTACCTCCGTTTCCTCAAAGACTGAAGCAGAAGAATAAAGATAAAAAATTTACAAAATTTCTGGAAATCCTTAAGAAGTTAACGATAAACACTCCTTTTGTTGAAGCTTTGGAATAAATGCCAAATTATGTGAAATTTATGAAGGATGTACTAAACAAGAAAAGGAAGTTTACAGATCACGAGACCGTTGCACTCAGTGAAGAGTGTAGTGCTATTATTCAGAAAAAGCTTCATGAAAAATTAAAAGATCCTGGTAATTTTACTATACCTTGTGCTATTGGTGAAATTTTTTTTTGGAAAAGCCTTATGTGATTTAGAGTGAGTATCAATCATTCTCTATCGATCTTTAAACGCTTAGATTTGGGAGAGATTTCCCCTACAAATGTAACTCTTTAGTTAGCTGATCGATCAATAACTTATCCAAAAGGAGTTATAGAAGATGTATTAATTAAAGTGGATAAATTTATTTTCCTTGTAGACTTTATAGTATTGGATAGGGAGGAAGATAAATAAATTCCTATTATTTGGGAAGACAATTTCTTGCAACAGGGAGAGTTGTAATAGATGTGCAAAAATGAGAATTAATAATGAAAGTTAATGATCAAGAAGTAACATTTAATATTACAAAAACTATGAAATATCCTAAAATAGAAAAAGATAATGAATGTTTTAGAATGGAAGTTATTGATTATCTGAGCAATGAGTAATTTAAGGAAGAGTTTGAAGACAAATTAAGGCAAGCAGAATTTTTTGAAAACAAGGATGAAATAGTAGAAGAAGATTTAGATTATATTCAAGACAAATTTGATACGTTAGATTTGTTGGAAAATGATAATCAAAATTTTATTCCTTCAAGTATTAAAGCACCTGAACTTAAATTGAAAATATTACTTACCCATTTGATTAACATAAATAAAAACCCCCCATTGGTAATAACTTTAATAAAAATAATCATCGATTCAAAATGCACTTCACGGGATCATAACAAACAAACAACAAAAAAACCTAGGATAGACCTCTTGAGGCATGATTTTATTTTATTATTCTATTCTTATTGAAATAATTACCTATTTGATTGATTGCTATGGTAGTTGACACATTCATAATAATAAGTTTATTAACTTTTCCTTCTTGATTTGAATGTTGAACCGAGGGCTTGACATTATTTCATTTCAACAAAACTCCTTTTTATACTAATTTAAGTGAGATTACCAGGGATAGAGCTATTCTGAATTATTATCTACAGAAGAAACATCTATTGATATAGAGATTATTTTTAATCTCTCCATCTAAATTATCGTAAATGGGGGGATGACAATGAGCCTTAGGCATCTTTCTGTTATTTTACTTTATGCATGAAGGCTGGAATTAAATATGAAGCTCTAGGGGAGCAGTTAAATCCTAATAGAGCCATGATAATGAAGACTATTGGCACTTATGTGAGGAATTCCTTTGAGAGAGGAGAGACATCTCTTCTACATGCCCCTTATCGAACCTAACCTTCTTCATCGTATTCCTTCACATCGATTTCTAAGAGGTTAAACACTCTTAGCGGTGATGTCACAATCATTCAGTGTTGGTAGCATTACATGGGTTAACGATTAGATTACAATATCAATGAGCACCAAAATCAACACAACTACAAGGTGCAGGGCAATTTTGCTCAAGTAGAGAAGATCTAACATGACCAAATGCAATAAGGGCAAAACAATACCCAATTTCTGATGCTCCACCATTTTGTTTCTACGGTGATATAGCTATGCCAATGGAGGAGGATGATAAGGAGGAGGATGGCGATGCTGATGTTGATAATGAAGAAGCATACTCTTTGGTATATTCTAATTTCACTTCTTCTGCTGCATATTTTTGTTATTGTGATAAGACTTTAAGTTGTTATTTTTGTAGATTGTTGAGATAAGCTATGCACTTCTTTGCTTCTATTTTTTTATGATGTGAATTTTATTTTCTTGGATTTGTGAGATGAGGTATTTAATTCAATAGCTACTCTCCATGATTCTTATGATCCATGTGGTTGTCATGCGATGAGCATGTTACTCAGATTTAGTGTACACTTCTGTTTTTATTATATATGTTTTAGTTTAGTGTGTATTTACCATCATGTGTTTACTTTCTGTCATATGTTTACATTCATGTTCAATCCAATATCTTTCATTTCCCCCACTAATTCAAAATTTCATGTGATTAAAGTAAAATAAGTTTTGGGGAGGGATTTTATAAAAAATTGTGCCTTAAAGCAAGGGTAAATATCTAAATCATAGAATTCTATTAAGAAATGGGTAGATATAACTAATATGCAATATGATTTAATAATAAATAAAGAAAAAAAATAAAAGTCTCATTAATCTTCATTAAGTATTTAAAATTATTCTTAACTCACAAATAACTTACCTCTAATTATAATTAATCACTCTTTTATATAAGGATTCTTATAAACTTAGATTAAATTTGTCTATATATAAAATTCATTCAATAAATATAAAAAATTTAATATTTAATACAAGTAAATAATTTAACTCTAGTTTGCATCTCTTAAATTAAAATCTTTTGAATTGAGTTATGAAGAAATTGAGAATTTTACTTAAAAGTGATTTGATATTCAAAATCATAATAGAAAGCTTAATCATGTATAATAACCTACGGTAAAAGAAAAGAAAAACAAAAATGATCAAAAGAACAAGGAAAAAAAAGAAAGAAGTTTATAAAGATAAAAATTTAGAGCCATAAAGAAGAAGCTTGATATTAAGTTTGAATTAAAAAAATATTGATACCAACCACCCTTTCTAAAAGTAAAAAAAAATCAAAATTATCCTTAATCTAAATTCATAATAATGGATTTAAGAGAATCATAAATGAATTAATATTATCTGATCGATAAGCTAATTTAACTTTTATATAATTGAAGATTAATATTATTTTAATCAAGCCAACATAACTTATTTAAGGCTAATCTTATAAAAGTTTATTAAAATAAGTAATTTTGGGATATTAGGGGGTTTTAATAAAATTTAACATTAAGAATATAGTTGTGTAATTTAATTAATTTATTTATTTCTTTATTAAACAATACTACATTTCTAAGAAACATTTTATTAAGAATTTTCAAAAAGTCTAACTTTAGGTATTTAACTTTTTGAGAGCAATTAATATTTAAGTTTGGGGAATAATATTTAAGTTTTGGGGAATTTTAATTTTATAAAATATATGTAATGTTTATATATTATTTTTACCCTTTATATTTTATTTTAATACTTATCTGGGGTATTCGTAGTGTTTTATGCATCATATAGGAAGAATAAAAGCAAATGGAGAAATTTGGCTAAGAGAGTTAAAGCAGCTCAATGTTGTGCCAGACACCTAAACACTGGTGATGATCCCTACTCAGGTGAAATAATAGAGAAGACTGAAAGTTGGTGTCAAGGTTAGGCACGTGGGTTCCCCATCCATTTGTACTTCATGAGCAAAAGGCAAAGGAAACTGAAACCTGACGCCATGCCTAAGAACCTAGCCAACCTAACCTAGAAATCCAATGCCACCATTTGAGTTCTAGGTGTCTAGCACTACCTTTTGACGATTTCCACAATTCTAAGATGTTTTGAGCAAGGAGAAGACTTAAAAGTGAGGGACTTCAATGTATATGGGGTATACGTTTATCTGTTCTTATAGAGTTTCTCACATAGTGAACGTGCATATGAGTGTGAGTTTTACTTTGTGTTAAGAAAATTGAGATGAAATAAAGGGGATTAATACTTTTTAGAAGGAGAGTTGGCTTGGAGTGAGAAGTGTTTGAATCCGAGTTTTATCCCTCCTTTTCTTTTGTGAATCTTATTTTTTAATTAATTCTCTTATGTTTCTTTTAGATACTTATGAATTAAGTTTCTATGCTTCTTTGCATTGGTAATATAACTTTTCATGTTCAATCCATGAGATTTCTCTATGATTATTTAAAAATTTATTGCATTTTGGTGTGTTAACTTTTTTAATTAATTTATCTTTAAATTAGAAACTTGAAAAATTTTAAATTCTTGTAATATAAGACTATTGATCATAGGTTATATGAACGAGTAATTTAACATTCAATAACTTAGTAGAATATAAATATTGTCAATAGGAAATTGCAATAATACATGAGACTTTAGAATTCAAGGAACACTTTTTTGGTTCAAACCAATTTAACTATAGCATTAGGCTCTAACATTTTTAATGTTTAAGAATATAGTAAGCATTAATTGTATGCGATTGTCAATATTAGAGAAGGGAAATTCATTTAAAGAACATTGATGAATCACACAATCCAATTCAAAAAAGCATATCTCTGTACAGATAACCCAAAGACTTAGTTAGATTAGCCATTAACCATATTAGAAACACAGAAATCCATAAAGAAATCCAACATTTCAAACTAAACTCAAGATTATTAAACTGGAAAATCATAATTATTAAAGTTAACTCAGTCTTTGTGCAATCGATATATACACAAAGTCATAATTTGTATACTACTTCTTCTACACGTATACATACGTGATTGACAACTGCATCATTGCAGAGTAGATCAATTATTAGCAATGAATGACTTAATTCATAAGTCAGATTATTTAAATTTATTGATTGACTAGTAATCATGATAAGCATTGGCTAGTTTAAACAAATACATAGCTTGAGTAATGATGCACGAAATCAATTTAGAGCCTTATGTACACTATTTTTTTCATATATATTAAAAATAAATGTAACTGAAGATTTTCAAATCTTATTCTAGCATTGAATGAAGAATTTACTAATGGAGTTCTCAAAAAAACACGAAGTGATAAGGAAATTCTTTGGAACTTGATCATTGAGGGGTGGCTTTTTGCAAGAAATTGTCCCTCCACTTATACAACATGGATTTTTGCAGTGCTTGGATTGCTTGCCACACTTTATTCATTCTAAAAGAAAGTTATTTTTGTTAGGAATAACAAATATAAAAAATAAATTATTAGATTGTTATAAGTTATTTATTTAAAATAATTTATAAATATTAGAGTTCAAGAGTAGCTTAAAAGTCTTGATTTTTTTTGTATTTCTAAAAATAGTTTTCATTAATATGATGAAATATAAATAGATTATGTCCTTGAACCTATGTTCTCTTATATTACTCTTCCCATTACTACTATTTATAGATATTCTAGTAATAGTGTCTAAAAGAAATTACCATTGATGACTGCCAATCATTTTTTTCTTGTTCCCAACAAGTACACCCCTTAATCTCAAAATTTTGTTTTCAGGGCTAAGAATCCTATCTATTGCCTATCACTTCCTTTAGTCATAGCAATTGAATTTCTTACCTTTTTTTACAACAATTTCTCCTCTTCACATGCCTATAAAGGTGATGATTTTATGATTTTATCCATCTTCTCTGCATTTAAGTGACATTATTTATCATAAATCTAAGCTTACCTTTAGTAAAAGCTTTCAACTTTATTCGATTTATTCTATTTCCATGTTCACCTTCAGTTATCTAAGAGCTTTGTGCCAACAAAAATGAATTAGAAGCCACCAAAAAAACCTTAGTGGCAATCCAACAAATGGTCTGTCAAGATTTCCATCACTTAATCCTCCCTACTTGATGAACTCTTCACAAAGCATTCACATCTTATTTGATTGCTTATGAGCATAATCAATCCAAAGTTCACATCACACTCTATTGATCCACAATTATGACTCTATCACTCAACAATATAGATACCTATTAATAGAAGGCTCTAAATTAATTTTCCGTAGAAAATGCACCCCTATTCTTAGCAGTAATTACTTCAATGCCAATATTTTACACAGATAACCAACTTTTTTTGTGGTTATTCGAAAAATAATGGACATGAAACTTTTTAATTATCAAAATCATTAAGAAAACTAAGAACAACTTATGAGGTGGTTGCACTTGTATATAAAGCTACCAAAGAAGCATAAGCCCCATCCTTTAAACAAATCAACTCATCATGTTTTCCTTTCTCTATGATNAAATGCTAAAGAGAATTCACAATAGCATCTTCCAGATTTCACTTCTAGTAGAGAATTCTTAAATGTTCGCTGGAAGATGGACAATATACNGAGGTCATGCTAGCAAGCAAGGATGGAGTACCAAAAATAACTATGAGAAAGGAGAAAGATCTACAAGAGGACGTGGTCAAGGGCACTCAAATTTGAGGTATGATAAATCTCAAATTAAGTGCTATAATTGTAACAAGTTCGAGCATTATGCAAAATAATGTAGAGCACCTAAGTACAAAGTGAATGAAAGAGTCAACTACATTGAAGAAAAAAAAAGAAAAAGATGGCACTCTACTTATAGCATACAAGGACAATGAAAGAAGTGAAGATAGTACATGGTACCTGGACACCGGTGCAAGCAACCATATGTGTGGGAGACGAAGCATGTTTGTAGAGCTTGACGAATCAGTAGGTGGCAATGTGTCTTTTGGAGATGAGTCCAAGATAGAGGTGANAAAAGTGAGAATCCTCTAAATATCGGTTCATCTGGTCTTGCAGGGTAGCTGAAATGTGTATCTCTGAATTCAATTTCTCCTCGAATGTCATTCAACTTCTTACCAGTTGTATCATAAGCATCAATCTCTGGTTTTCTGTCAATCGTTTTAAATATTTTGTATGCTGCAACTTGTCCTGCTGCCAATGCTGAAAAGCAAGGAGATGCCTCACCTAGAGAACTGGACCAATATGATTGCACCATCAGTATACCATGCTGATTTCTCAGATATTTTCAAACACACACACTTATAGATTAACCATTGAGATGCTAGTAACTTACGCGGAACCAGTCAGGATTGCAAAAACAATGTTAATGACGTCCGCACCAGTCTACCCTTTGTTTTTGTCTAATATTAGCTTTGCCCCATTCCATACACCCCATGAGTACCCGCAGAACATGAGGAGAACAAGAGAGCCAATGCCCAGTCCAGCAGCCAGTCCTGCATGAACACTGGAAGCATAGGCGTTTCTTAGTGCATTACTGTATTTCGCCACTGAAAGCTTCTCCCCAGTGAAAGATGCTACCTGAAAGTGAACACAGCTGTAAATATTACTGCAAGTGCTGTATTTGTTCATTGAAATATTTATTTATCATACATGTTTGTAAAGAGTGCATTACTTACGGTTCTGATTAAGTCAATTGATTGCTCTACGACCATTGCTGCTTCACCATAGGCAGTCTGGCCCTTCGACGCCATCTTCGATAGAAATGTAGACATTATTCCACCAGAAATCATGTAGAGTGGAATTATAGAGAGCATCATAAGGGATAGAAGCCATCCTTGCACAAACGCAACTATAAAACTCCCAAAAAATGTTGACATTAGCTGAATGCATTTACCAACCTGATATACATTTCAGAAAGGAAAAACACCTGGTATCAGCAGCTTGAAACTTTGTGTTTATAAATGGATGAGTATTGATATTAATTTGTACGAACCTTCTCACCCATTGCATCTTGTATTAGAACAGTATCGCCTGACATTCTTTCAACAACTTCTCCTGTGTTGGTTTCCTTGTCAAAGAAGGCTATTTCTTGCCTTAATATAGTTTTGAGGTACAAGTTCCTTATTCTTGCTGCTTGTCTCTCACCAGTAGCCATCCAGCATGCCACCTCTGGTGAAAATAAAACACATGCAATAAGCTATATACGCATAGAAATACCATTAGGTGATTACATGGTAATTTCACTTACGGAGAAAGGATGCCACTCCTGAGCCAATTGCTAAATAGATATACTCGAGAGTTATCTGTAGCATAAACAGAATAATGAACTGTTGTGAGAGATGCGAAATAAAATTTTGAATAGAAATACATAAACTAAAAAACGCTAGAAAAAAGCACAGAAAATACAACGAATTTAATGTTTAATATGGAAAGACTAAAGAACAGGAAAAAGGCATGAACCAAAAGATTTAATGTCTCATTATAGAAATTACACCATACTCAAAACTCTCCAAACTTTGAAACAGTTCAGAATGCTTTCCTCCTCTCCTTAAACCGGGGAAATAAAAAATTGCATACCCCCTTATTAACAAAAACTAAAAATTTTATCGAAGGACGACTTAATTTCTATTATAGGGTGCTTCGAAATGGCATTGCGGCGCTTCAATGGAAGCTAAGGCCTTGCATCAGGAGTGTTGCAATGTCACACACTTGATTTTTGGATCTAGACTGGGCGTTGCTGGTCTCGACACTCTCGTGCTCTTAAGTACTGAAACTTGAACCGTGCGTTACAATATCGTTGTCTGGCCATTGGGATGCGAGTATGGAGAAAAACTTTTCGTGGGCAACACTCTCCAACCCAATACAGAAGAAAAGACCCTGAATCCCATGAGAAACTCACCGTTAAGCTTAATAGATAAAACTAAGAACTTAGAGTGAACAATTGATTAACACAATCAGACCTCACATAATAACACATACTTTTTATAGCAAAGTGAAAAAAATTCTTTGCTTTAATTCAGTTACCCTACCTAAAGTGATACTTTCGGAGAAACAAATCAGGTATGTCAGTCCTCATAAATTAAAAGATGAATGCAAAATAATTGATCAAATAAGAAGAAAATTTGATTAAGAAAGACAATGCATTCTTATAATATTAATTGCATGATAAGGATTTTGTTTTAAAAATTAATATGAAACTGATAATCTGTGTAATCAATACCTTTTTTAATTCAATTGGGACCGTTTTTCTAAGATTTGATAATTTAGTCATATATTTGGCATTCATATTGATTTTTTCCATTGTTAGTTTCAGGTTGTCGTAAACTATACCATTCAAATATAACCATGAA
>JXCR01098953.1:189133-230239 GCA_002079205.1 Phalaenopsis hybrid cultivar
AATTTAGATTAATAAAATTACCGTTTTAAAAATTCAGCCTTTTATATTTTAAAATCTTTAAGAGATCTTAGAATTTAAACTGGCACTTCAATTTTTATAAATATTTTTGCTTATTTTTAATAATAAATGTCTGAATAAAATGATGTATGAAATGTATACTTTAAGAATATCTTTGCTGATATTTTAATTATATAATAAATGTTTGTAATTGTTCTTCAAGATGAGGCTTATAATGACTGTACGAGATGACCAGATCAAACTTTTAATGATTAGACGAGATTGATAAGCGATTTTATACAAGTAAAATGAAATGACACATGAATTTGCGAAAGCACTATAGGAATATATGATCACATACCATATGCTAAAAAACTGCCAATAGCATATAATAAAGTTAGTTTATAGTCTCTATATACTAACAATCTTGACCATTGCATTAAAAAGTTTCTTTTATATTGCAAATATATGATTAGAGGATGTTCATTTACAAAAGAAAATTATCAATTTCTTCCTACTTGTTCATTTATGACTCCATAGTAATTAATAGAGCATACTTGATTTGAATTTTATACATGGGCAAAAGTTTGGAGAAAAATCAAAAACATAATTTAACATTTGACACATTTAGCTTTCAAAATTCTCAATCAATGTAAGGATTTGTCATAAAACAAAAGTTTTATAAACATAGTTCATGCTTCTACTAGATAAAACATAATTACAAGATACACATATTTAAACTTTGAAAGAAAAAAGTAGGAGTTAAGGAAAAGATACAATGTAGGACGAAAATTTTCTCTATTAACTATTTCTTCTCTTCTTCCTTTTTTTCTCACTTGGGTTCAATGCTCTCACACTCCTTCTCTTCACTATGAATACTCACCCAAATAATTCAAATTCACACAGTATACACCTTAGAGCCCCTTATTTTAGTCAGAAGGGGCTCTATAAAATAACTGTCGAAACTTGCTATGTACCCCCTAACCGTCTTTGAAACTACTTTAAAATTGAAAATATTTGGCCATTGGTGTGGTTTATTATTGTTAGGGCCACAATTGGCCTCGAAAGATTTCCATCTAAATGATCAATTAAGACATTCCAAGAATAATATACTATCGTGGAGAATAGAAATTTTATGTTAAAATGAATCTAACCATTCAGATAAGAAAATTCTTTGTGATTTATGACTATATGAAACCAAGATCTTTCCCTTACCTTATAAGCGTAATATAAAGTTTATTTTATTATGGGGCATAGTATCCCTATGAAAAGGCACTCTCATAGTTAATTAAATCTAATGAATTATTCTTAAGAACAATCTTGTCTAAAGTTATGCCTTATATATTTCTTATTCATCAATGAATGTTTGTGCGATGATAGAGTTGAAGACATACATAAAAGGGGTAGACATGGACAACGGTTGACTTCACTTGAGTTTTTAAAATCTTTGCACCCTTAGCAATTGACCCAACAGTTGATAGTCAGATTAATGGTACAAAGCTTAAATCAAGAGTTAAGTCTGAGAAAAAAATTTGAAGTTAATTTAAGTTGTTCTGGTTTGATTTGAATGGATTTGGAAAGGTTTAATCTTGAATGGATTTGGATTGGGTAGAGTCAGGTTTGAAAGGATTGGGCTAAGTTAGAGTTAGGTTGAGTTTGATTTTGAAAAATATTGAGTTAAGTTTGAATGGTTAGAGTTAAGTTTGATTGGATTGAGTTTAGAAACATTATAATCTAAGGGTTGGAAAGGGTAATAGATTTCTAGATCGAGGTGAAGCCCTAACCTAAACCTCTATAAACTGGAGACTATATGTGGACTAACCTAAATCATGGAGTAACACAAACAGTTAAGATGTCCATGGCTTTCCATCATCCCAGGTACATTAATATTCTTAAACTGTTAACTAGTAGAATAACAGGAGTTCTACCTTATTGTCATAATAATTACTTATGGTAGTCCTTTCTGCTATAAAGTGATTTTATGTATCTTCATTCATAGCATGAGATACTTCATCTAGGATACTCTTATAGTCAGAGGGGGTGGGTCAATTTGTTTTATAGGTCTTAGTCCTTAAGTCTATTTATTGGGAACTTAATAAACTAACCTAAGGCTTCTAGAGTTGACAATTCGGGTGTATGTGTGGACTTAGGTTTTCATCTATATTAGCTATCTTAAGTTCGTAATTTTGTGCTATTCTAGGGTGTGGAGAGAAGGATTAGATCTTAACTCCCTCACTAACTTTGCACTCTCCTCTATAGTAAGTTAAGAATTTCATAGCTTCATCAAGATAAGCATTAGTCAAAAAAGAAACAACATAAAAATAATAAGGGAGATCAGTCAAAGACATGAATGCATTGGTATAGGAAGAAGAAATATCCATATAAGTTCCTCTCACAAATACAAATTAGTCCAAAGCTTCAAGTAGATTAGCCTAAAACTCTCTTATCGCTGGTATCACAATAACAGAGGTGCTATAACAAAAATTTTCCCTTTCTTACTTTTATTTGTTCTTTCAACCTCTACCCTTAGATTAAAAATTCCACTCTCTGATATCAACTTTTTTGACACTAAGAGGTCATTGTATCACTTCTGACCTTTAGAGCTAACAAACTTCTTCTTATCAGAAGAAAATTAGGATTTTTCACCCTTAGTTTTGGGGGCCATAGGAAAGGTCCAATAATTACAATGCAAGGAAAAGAGGCAAAACAATAATCTAGATGTGTACTTGATGTTGGTTATGGGCTTATTCAAACTCACCCACGAAAGTCCCTTCTTCTTCACAAATTTCAAAAACACAAAAAGTTCTCGAATGAAGAAAAGAAATGCAAGCTGTTGACCTCATTTTTGGCAAAGAATGGGTTTCTCCTCTCTAGAAGCCTAGGATCTAGCCATAACACATTCCTGTGGACTATCTTAGAAGCTTAGTGATGGAACCTATCTTCCTCAGAAATTCTAAACCCTTCCTTAATCTTTATGGTGTATAGTTCTAACATCTAGCATTTATAAGGTTAGAACCAACATGAGCAAGCTCAAAGAGAACTCTTAAAAAATCAATGGAGCCTTAGGATGACCTTGGGTGGCTTGGTCTTGGTTTCTTGCACACATACACTTAAACCAATCACAAACCCACACACTCTAAGCCCTAAATCCCTTCCACTTGAACCTACCTCCTAGCTCCTTTTGGAAACTAATATAGGTGGTCTCACACCCTTGGCCTTTTGATAAGATGGCTAGGACCAACATATGGAAGGTCCAAAATGAGTTATCCTAGGGATTCTATGGCTTTAGGGTAGCTTCATGGCTTGTATGTTCACCCTACCCAAAATTTTTTCAAAATTAGAAAAATACCCTTTATTCACAAAAAAATACCCACAAATTTTTCTGAAGGGAGTACAATTGCATGAAAATCTTAGGAGGTTCCATATATATGATTGATTTGATCTTTACTATGATCATTTTCAATACCTCTATAGCAAACAATAAAGCCCAAAAATTTCTTGAAAGTTATACCAACTATGTACTTAAATAGCTTCATACTTCCTAAGACACTAAAAAATAACTCTTAGCTCAAAAAATGATCCTCTTCAGAATGACTCTTAACCACCACATCATCTGTGTACCATTTTACTAGGTGATGTAATATGTCATCAAATATGTGAAT
Source organism: Phalaenopsis hybrid cultivar (assembly GCA_002079205.1). Lineage (NCBI taxonomy): Eukaryota > Viridiplantae > Streptophyta > Magnoliopsida > Asparagales > Orchidaceae > Phalaenopsis > Phalaenopsis hybrid cultivar. The sequence continues at coordinate 192,793 of JXCR01098953.1, forward strand.
TATAGCATGTTGATAGGTTGTCAGGACATTCTTAAAACCAAAATGCATAATCTTATAGAAAAAAATATTGATACAGGTATGAAATGCCATATACTATTCTTCTTTTAGAGCTATTGGTATCTTATTATAACTAGACAACCCATTCATAAAAGATAACATTGCATGAGAAGAGGCAACACATATCATAAGCTCTAGTGTAAGTGGAGGAAAACTATCTTGTGGGCAAGCCTTATTTGGGTCCTGAAAGTATATGAAAATGTGTATTTGTCTATTTTTCTTTCGAATGGATTTGAAATTTTCTTAGCCATGTTGGATACAAAAATTTTCTAATAAAATCAGTCTCAATGAGATTCTTGATTTCATTAATCACCATTTATTTATATTAGGATGCATTCCTTAAAGATATTTTTTATAAGAGTGTTACTCATCTATGGCTAAATTATGCACAACTATCTCTGGAGAAAAACCAAGCATCTCGACATAACTCCACATGAGGCAATTGTAAAATCCTTTCAAGATTTCTATATTTTTATTAGTAATAGAATCAAGGTTAGACAAGTATCGTTAGCTGTACCTAAATAGATCTCAATGAACTCATCAATTTTTAAAGAGACATCATCCTTCAATTGAAGTGGGGCATCCTTAACTTCAACTTCATCATTTTAAGTGGTAAGAACCTCATTACTTTCAGATGTAGAAATCATGCTACATGAGGCAAGAAGTTTTTCTTTATCTGGCTTTTAACATATCACAAGCCAAACATTTCTCTAGGGGCTCTATTTTCTACATAGCCTTACACATTTTATCTTGGTTAACAGACAACTTTTTGTGCAATGATGCACTAATACTTATTGGGATTTAAGTCGACCATACTGACCCAACCCGCAGTTACACAATTATGTAATTTCAAAGATACAACAAAAAACATTACCCAATTTATATTTAGCGGTTAGTGTGCAAAATTTAATATTATATAAAGATGATAAAAAAATATTTACACACTAGGGTTACTACGCAAGTATACATATTGTTTTAAGAAATATAGGATTTTTTTTAAAAAACCCCAGTATCGATCTCACGAGGAAAAAAAAAACAAAACTCTTATATAATTGAATTTAATAAAACCTACTATTAACTGTAGAAAAACTAACCCTTAAAAATCCTAGTATCAAACTTCCAACTAACCTTTAAGTTTCTTTAGATTGAATTCAGCTCACTAGAAAGCTCAAATGACACTAGGGGTGGATGTGCAATTTAGGAAAAGTCATGTTAAGAAGGTTTAATTAAGAGATTGACCCATGACTCAACTATTGGTTTCAGATTTTAGATTACTGCATTACTGACTTCCTAACTTTTGTACCAAACCTTTAAGTCATCCAAGTCAATTTCATCTCCCAATGTTCAACAATTTGAATAATTACGTTTATACCCTTCTTTTCTAAAAAGGAGGTTCCTTCTTTTCTAAAAAAAAAAACTTAATTGGTTTCTACCTCTTACCCTCATGTTTCAATCACCTTATAATGTCACTTAGGATCCAAGTATTACCCTCTAAACCCGTAGCTCACCCAAAATTTTGATTTGAGGTGAAAAGGTGGAAATTACAATTTTGCCCCTAATGCTCCTATCTTCATAAATCATTTAAATTAATTCACATGGGCTTGAAAGTTTGCTACCTATCTCTCAAGGGCTAATTAAGGTACCAGAGATGAGATCAAATTTTTCTGATTTTTTATTTTATTTTTTATAATTATTTTGATCCAAAAATAGAATTTTCTAAAGTTAATTCATTTAATCAATCAAAGTAAAGTTTCTATCCTTTGAAAAATTATTGGAGGTTCACGTAGGTTAGAGAACCACTTGGGTTAAATTTCATGAATTTTTGCATTATATTAAAATTTTTATAATTATTTATTTAGTTTGATGGTTAATTAAATAAAAAATGTATTTTATTTTGAAAAACCAATTTTGTATTTTTGTTCGCTCTCTCTAACTCAAGGAACTCAGAGAAATTTATTTTGTAATTTTCTAATATTTATTATATTTTTAATAATTATTTTAATTAAAAATTGGGAAAATACATTTTTATGCATTTTAAAAAACATATCTTTACTAAAAAGATTAGGAAAATTATTTTATTTGATCCCAAGTGGTCAAAGAACAATTATAGACATTTGGTGTGCTTTTATATTTTTGTGATTTTTTTTGAATTTTTAATTATTTTAAAATTGAAAAATAGCCCAAAAAATGGACTATTTATTTTAATGTGAGATTTATTTTCTTGGATGCTCATAGTCACAAAGAACACTCCAAACCACTTTTCAAATATTTTGAGTTATATTTAAAGTTTTATAATTATTTTTCCTTGAAAAATGAATTTGCACAAAAATAATTATAAAACTTAAAATATAACTCAAAATATTTGAAAAGTGGTTTGGAGTGTTCTTTGTGACTAGGGGCATCCAAGAAAATAAATCAATTTGACATGGTTCCAAAGTGGTTAGGGTGCTTAAACTGACCTTAAGGTTTGGGTGAGGTCAAAAGGCTGGATTGGTCCATAGGCAAAGGTTTAATTGTTGCATTGAAGAGGAAAAGTCCAAGTGAAGGAGGGAGGGGGAGTTATCACCTCCTTTTACCATTTTTGGCAATTTTGACATTGTGATGTCCATGGAAGGCTCCATGGGACATGTCTTTCCATGTATGATGCCATGGTAAAATTTCATGCAAAAGGGAATTTATTTTTATGAAATGTTTGGGGAGAAGATAACGTCATGCCCAATATGGATAAAAGCTCGTTTGCATGCATGGTATGATTGTTATGATGCCCATGATGAACATTTAAATGTGATGATGAGGAGGGGATTTTATGTCATGTGGGCTCAATTTGGGCCTTTTAAAATAAATGCCATGGGCTTTTAAAAATGCATATGAGTTTGGGATTTTAAAATATGCATGAATGATTTAAATTGAAAATAATTGTGTGCTAATCAAATTGGGCTTGGGTTTGAACTTCAAAAATGAGTAGGTTAGGAATGAATTGGATGAAAATTAGTGGACAATTTGATAAATTGGGTGCAAATTTGGGGTTTTGGGCCTTTAGGGACAATTTGGGAAATTTAGGCAATTTTGGTGGATTTGGGCATAATTGAAGACATTGGGAGATTCAAATTGGTTTTGGGCACATTTAGAGTGAATTTGGGTATTTTAGGAATTTTTGGAGTAATTTTGGAAAATTGGGGGAATTTATGGGCAAAAATGGGATTTTGGTCAAAATTGGTCAATTTGGTCAAATTGGGCCCATTTTGTGGTTGGGATTGGTTTAGGAGAGGTTTGGAATTATTTGGGAGGTTTTGGAAATTTTTGGGATATGAAGGGTATTTTGGTAATTTTTTTTGCAATTTAGGGTTATTTTGGGAATTATGGGGAATTTATGGTGTTTTGATCAATTTAAGTAGTTTGAAATGGTTTTTCATGACTTTTAGAGAGAATTTGAAGATTTGGGTCACTTTTGGAAATTTAGGGTTCCAAGGACATTTTGGTAATTTTGTTAAATTTTGCCAAAATTGGGTATTTTATGTGGGTTTAGGGGTATTTGGTCATGGGTCTTGACCACACTTAACCACTTTGGAACCAAGTCTTGCTAAATGAAAACTCCTTTATGAACCTTCACATGTTAGTCCTAGCCATCTCAACTAAAGGCCATGGGCTTGGGATCATCCATGTGAGTTCTTAAAGAGTAAAGTAAAAATGGTCCAATGAGTGTAAATTTTAGGTTTTTAGGACAACTATGGAATTGTGATGTGCTTGAGTATGTGAGAGACCAAATTCTAGCCACCCAGGGTTGCCCTAAGTTCAATAATCCTATGAGGATTCATCCTTGAATCCTCACATGTTGGTCTCAACTTTCTAAGTGCTGGAGGTTCATGACCATCCATGTAGGGTTTGAAAGAGAGCTAGGAGGTGGTTTGAATTTCTATATAGGTGGGCTCTATCTCTAATCTTCTAGGATAATCAAAAGGAAAGCTCTATGGCTAGATCCTAAGCACTAAGAGGAAGGAAAGACCTAGCCAAAATTGAGGTCAACAAAGAACTGGTCAGCCAAAGGTCCAAATGCACTTCTTAACCTCCCATAGATCATGAATTAATCCATTTTAAGTAATAACAACACATGTGCAACTCTCAAACTCAATCAAGTAAATACACACAAATAAATCTATAACAGCTATACTCAATTAATTTTGATAACTATAGATTGCCTCCCACAGAGCGATTTTTTTAACGTCGTTAGCCCGACCTATCCACATCTTACTCAAGTTGACCAAACATTAGGATTTCATTATATATAGATCTATTTCCATCAAAGTAAGGTTTTAGCCTATGCCCTTCCACTTTGAAAATTTTATCATTTTTCAGATCCTTGATATCTACAACACCATAAGGATAAACTTTTAATGCAATGAATGTTCCCAACCACTTAGACTTCAGTTTCCCAAGAAATAATTTCAATCTTGAATTGTATAGTAAAACTTCTTATCAAGGTTTTAGATTGTCAACTAAAGTCTTCTGATCATGCCATAATTTCAACTTTTCCTTATAAATCTTTGCATTCTCATAAGATTCATTTTTGATATCCTCAAGCCAATTTAATTGCAATGATCATCTCTCACCAGCATCTTTCAAGTTATTATTACATTTTTTGATATAAAAATAAGCTTTTTGCTCCAATTCTACTAGTAAGTGACAAGCCTTCCTAAATATGAGTTTATATTGGGTCATTCTTATAGAATGTTTAAATGTCATCTTATTAGCCATTAGTGCTCCATCCATTCTATCAGAACAATCCATCATATTAGGATTTATAGTTTTCTCTAAAATTATTTTAATTTTTTGGTTGGACAAATCTTCTAGACTGTTGGTCTGAGGATGATAAGTGGTGGAAATTCTATGTTTATTACCATAATTTTTTACTAATGTTTCAATCTTTTTATTCCTGAAATGACTTCACAATTGGTAATTGTTACTCTTGACATCCCAAATCTACTAAAAAAATTTTCCTCTAAAAATTTTGAAACATTTCGAGCATCACAGCAAGGTAAAGATACAACTTTTATCCTCCTTGAAATATAGTCCAGAACAACTAATATGTATATTTTTCTGAAAGATGGTATCAATGGTCCCATAAAATTTAAACCCCAAACATAAAAAAATACAAATTCTAAAGTAACATTGAGGGGTATTTCATTTCTTCTAAAGATATTGCCTACCCGCTGATATCGATCACAAGTTTTTACAAAAGTATTAATATCTCTAAATATTGTAGGCCGATAAAATCAAGATTGTAAAATTTTATATGCAATTTTATCAATCCCAAATTATCCCCTAAAAATAGAATCATGACATTTCTAAATAATTTTTTGAGTTTCTTCCATAGGTACACATCTTCTAATAATTTGATTCTTACATTGTTTATATAGATATGGGTCATCCTAGAAGTAAGATCTTGTATTTGATCTGGTTTGATTTGAATGGATTTGAAAAGGTTTAATCTTGAATGGATTTGGATTGGGTAGAGCTAGGTTTGAAAGAATTGGGTTAAGTTAGAGTTAGGTTGAGTTTGATTTTGAAAAATATTGAGTTAAGTTTGATTGGATAGAGTTAAGTTTGATTGGATTGAGTTTAGAAACATTCTAATCTAAGGGTAGGAAAGGGTAATAGATTTCTAGATCGAGGTGAAGCCAAAACCTAAACCTCTCTAAACTGGAGACTATATGTGGACTAACCTAAATCATGGAGTAACACAACCAATTAAGATGTCCATGGCTTTCCATCATACCGGGTACATTAATATCCTTAAACTATAACTAGTAGAACAACAGGAGTTCTACCTTATCGTCATGATAATGACTTAAGGTAGTCCTTTCTGCTATAAAGTGATTTTAAGTATCTTCATTCATAACATGGGATACTTCATTCTATGATACTCTTATAGTCTGAGGGGGTGGGTATTTGTTTTATAGGTCTTAGTCCTTAAGTCTATTTATTGGGAACTTAATAAACTAACCTAAGGCTTCTAGACTTGACTATTCAGGTGTATATGTGGACTTAGGTTTTCATCTATATTAGCTATCTTAAGTTTGCAATTTCGTGCTATTCTAGGGTGTGGTGAGAAGGATTAGATCATAACTCCCTCACTAACTTTGCACTCTCCTCTACAGTAAGTTAAGAATTTCATAGCTTCATCAAAATAAGCATTAGTTAAAAAAGAATTATCATAGAAATAACGAGGGAGATCAGTCAAAGACAAGAATGCATTGGTGCAGGAAGAAGAAATATCCATATAAGTTCCTCTCACAAATACAAATTAATCCAAAGCTTCAGGTAGATTAACCTAAAATTCTCTTATCCTTGGTATCACAATGACAGAGGTGCTATAACAAAAGTTTTCCCATAGTTTACTTTTATTTGTTCTTTCAACCTCTCCCCCTAGATTAAAAATTCCACTCTCTGATTTCAACTTTTTTGACACTAAGAGGTCATTGTATCGCTGCTAAGCTTCGGAGCTAACAAACTTCTTCTTATCAGAAGAAAATTTGGATTTTCCACACTTAGTTTTGGGGGCCATAGGAAAGGTCCAATAATTACAATGAAAGGAAACGAGGCAAAGCAGTAAGGTAGATGTGTACTTGATGTTGGTTATGGACTTATTCAAACTCACCCACGGAAGTCACTTCTTCTTCACAAATTTCAATAACACCAGAAGTTCTCGAATGAAGAAAAGAAATGCAAGTTGCTGACCTCATTTTTGGCGAGGAATGGGTTTCTCCTCTCTAGAAGCCTAGGATCTAGCCATAGCACATTTCTGTGGACTATCTTAGAAGCCTAGTGATGGAACCTATCTTGCTTAGAAATTCTAAACCCTTCCTTAATATTTCTGGTGTATAGTTCTAACATCGAGCACTTAGAAGGTTTGAACCAACATGAGAAAGCTCAAAGAGAACTCTTATAGGATCAATGGAGCCTTAGGATGACCTTGGGTGGCTTCTTCTTGGTCTCTTGCACACATAAACTTAAACCAATCACAAACCCACACACTGTAAGCCCTAAATCCCTTCCACTTGAACCTACCTCCTAGCTCCTTTTGGAAACTCATATTGGTGGTCTCACGCCCTTGGCCTTTTGCTAAGATGGCTAGGACCAACATATGGAGGGTCTAAAATGAGTTCTCCTATGGATTCTATGGCTTTAGGGTAGCTTCATGGCTTGTACGTTCACCCTACCCAAAATTTTTTCAAAATTAGCAAAATACCCTTTAATCACCAAAAAATACCCACAAATTTTTCTGAAGAGAACACAATTGCATGAAACTCTTAGGAGGTTCCATATATATGATTGATTTGATCTTTACAATGATCATTTTCAATACCTCTATAACGAACAATAAAGCCCAAAAATTTCTTGAAAGTTATACCAACTATGTACTTAAATAGCTTCTTCTTCAGATCTTACTTCTTAAGACACTCAAAAATAACACTTAGCTCAAAAAGATGATCCTCTTTGAAATGACTCTTAACCACCACATCGTCTATGTACCATTTAACTAGGTGATGTAATAGGTCATCAAATATGTGAATTATAGCATGTTGATAGGTTTTCATGACATTCTTAAAACCAAAATGCATAATCTTATAGCAAAAAATATTGATAGAGGTATGAAATGCCATATACTATTCTTCTTTTAGAGCTATTGGTAGCTTATTATAACTAGACAACCCATTCATAAAAGATAACATTGCATGAGAAGAGACAACATATATCATAAGCTCTAGTGTAGGTGGAGGAAAACTGTCTTTTGGGCAAGCCTTATTGGGGTCCTAAAAGTTTATGAAAACATGTATTTGTCTATTTTTCTTTCAAATGGATTTGAAATTTTCCTAGCCATGTTTGATACCAAAATTTTCTAATAAAATTAGTCTCAATGAGTTTTTTGATTTCATTAATCACCATATATTTATATTAGGATGCATTCCTTGAAGATATTTTTTATAAGAGTGTTACTCATCTATGACTAAATTATGCACAACTATCACTGGAGCAAAACCGAGCATCTCGACATAACTCCAAATGAGGCAATTGTAAAATCCTTTCAAGATTTCTATGTTTTTTTTAGTAATATAATCCGACAAGAATTTGCTTATTAAGGTTGAACAAGGATTGTCAGTTGTACCTAAGTAGATCTCAATAAACTCATCAATATTTAAAGAGACATCATCCTTCAATTGAAGTGGGGCATCCTTGACCTCAACTTCCTCATTTTAAGTGGTAAGAACCTCATTACCTTCAGATGTAGAAATCATTCTACATGAGGCAAGAAGAAGTTTTCCTTTACCTGGCTTTTAACATATCACAAGCCAAACATTTCTCTAGGGGCTCTATTTTGCCACATAGCCTTACACATTTTATTTTGGTTAATATAATACTTTTTTTGAAATGATGCACTAATAATTACTAGGACTTAAGTCGACCATACTGACCCAACCCGAAGTTACACAATTATGTAATTTCAAAGATACAACTAAAAGCATGACCCAATTTATATTTTATGGTTAGTGTGAAAAATTAAATATTATATAAAGATGATAAAAAGATTTACACACTAGGGGTACTAAGCAAGTATACATATCGTTTCAAGTAATATAGGATTTTCTTTTAAAAACCCCAGTATCGATCTCACAAGGAAAAGCCAAAACTCTTATATAATTGACTTTAATAAAACCTAATATTAACTGTAGAAGAACTAACCCTTAAAAACCTTAGTATTGATCTTCCAACTAACCCTCAAGTTCCTTTAGATTAAACTTAGTTCACTATAAAGCTCAAACGACACTAGAGGTGGATGTGCAATTTAGGCAAATTCATGTTAAGAAGGTTTAATTAAAAGATTGACCCATGACTCAACCATTGGTTTCAGATTTTAGATTACTGGATTATTGACTTCCTAACTTATGCCCCAAACATTTAAGTCATTCAAGTCAATTTGATCTCCCAATGTTCAACAATTTGAATAATTACATTTATACCCTTCTTTTCTAAAAAGTAGGTTCCTTCTTTTCTAAAAAGGAGCTTAAATGGTTTCTACCTCTTACCCTCATGTTTCAATCACCTTAGAATGTCACTTAGGATCCAAAATTACCCTTTAAACCCGTAGCTCACCCAAAATTTTGATTTGGGGTGAAAAAGTGGAAATTACAATTTTGCCCCTAATGCTCCTTTCTTCATAAATCATTTAAATTAACTCAATTCGGCTTGAAAGTTTGGTACCTATCTCTCAAGGGCTAATTAAGGTACCAGAGATAAAATCATATTTTTCTGATTTTTATTTTATTTTTTATAATTATTTTAATCAAAAAATAGAATTTTCTAAAGTTAATTCATTTAATCAATCAAAGTAAATTTTCTATCCTTTGAAAAATTATTGGAGGTTCACCTAGGTCAAAGATCCAATTGGGTTAAATTTCATGAATTTTTGCATTATATTATAATTTTTATAATTATTTATTTAGTTTGATGGTTAATTAAAAAAAATGTATTATATTTTGAAAAACCGATTTTGTAATTTTTTTTGCTCTCTCTAACTCAAGGAACTCACAGAAATTTATATTGTAATTTTTTTATATTTATTTTATTTTATATAATTATTTTCATGAAAAATTAGGAAAAATACATTTTTATGCATTATAAAAAAACATATCTTTACTAAGAAATTAGGAAAAAATATTTTATTTGATCCCAAGTGATCAGAGAAAAATTATAGATACTTGGTGTATTTTTGTATTTTTTGTGATGTTTTTGAAATTTAATTATTTTAAAATTAAAAAATAGCCCAAAAATGGACTATTTATTTTAATGTCAGATTTATTTTCTTGGATGCCCCTGGTCACAAAGAACACTCCAAACCACTTTTCAAATATTTTGAGTTATAATTTTAATTTTTATATTTATTTTGTGTCAAATTTTCATTTTCCTTGAAAAATATACTTTAGTGGTTGAATCAATTTAAAATGGTTCAAAATTTTTACAGAGACTTAAGGTGATCATGAACTTCAGCGTGGCTCAAATTTTATAATATTTTGAATAGTATTTTCTTTATTTAATTTTTTATGGGTTTTAATGATTTAAATTAAGAAATTTTATTTTAAAAACATTTAAACTTAACTTTTTTTTATCTTACACCCTCTGACCACAGTGAACCTACCAAAGCAAACCCTGTATTTTTTTAGATTTCTATTTTAATTTATATAATTATTTTAAGCAAAAAGGGTGACTTAACTTTGGAAATTAGGGTTCACCATGCTAGAAGTGCTCTTTGACTTTAGAAAAATCTGAAAACATTCCCAATCATGGACAGAAAAAACCCTTAAATTTTCATTTTATGGTGATTCATATTTAATTAATTATCACTTAATGAAGGTTTAGGGTTTTTAATTAATTTAAAAATAAATATAAGTTAAATAATTTGATTTTTTTTTCGACATGATTCTTCTCCGTTCACTGAGCACAGAGTATTTTTATTTTTTTATGATTTTTCTGATCAAAGTTATGAATTTTTGAAGTTTAATGAATTAATTAAATCAAAAGAAGCATATTTTTCTACTTATCCTCTTTGGTGCCATGCAGTCCTCAACAACTGCGAGTTTTCCACGTGTCACCACGCTATTAGATGCCGCCTTTTGAGTCAACCGCCACACTTCCCTCCTTTACCACTCCATCTATTCGTTCGACACATTTTCTCCCGTTCGTCCGATACACACGCGATTAGATGACTCTTGGTCATCGTCCCGAAATGACCTAACCAATAAACAATTCATTTTATAAGCCTAATTCCTCCCTCTATTCTCAACTAAATCATGCAAGGTTTGCTCCTACACCATCATCCAGTCAAAATGAACATGTCTATATGGTTACATGCTCATTAAATTAAAGTTTTCTTTAGAATTAGCGAAATCAAGCCAAAAATTAAGGTTGATGGTTTATACCTTTGCCCATAAGGAGAGGTCTCGTTTGGGTTCTTCCAAAAGCTTCAGTGTAGTCCAAGGAACTTCCTTGAAGTGTCCCTTTCATCTGGTATAAGGTGCAAGTAGGAGATGCTGGCTTGGTCTAGCTCTATGGCAAAGGGCTCAAATGATGGGGCTTTTACTGGATAACTTCTCCTCTTGCTTAGTGAAGCTGATAAGTGAGTTAATTTGGGGAATTGATTGAGTTGGAGGGATGGATGTGAAAAGCCCTTTTTTTGAATTTAAAATTGAGGTTAACCTGTGGGAATTAGGGAAGAAAAGTGGTGGGATTGGCTTCTCAGAGTTGCAAAGGGGTCTGGTTAAAATTTGACAGAGTTTTGTTAGGGTTTGAGCACTCTTCTCCATTTGGCCATGGGAGGTCTACTATTTATACAAAGTGCTCTGGTGGCCAATAGAGCATGTCATGGTGGCAAAGCAACTGCTTAGGTGGGGGGGGGGGGAAGAAAGGTTGTGATGGCCAATTGAAGTGAGTCAACTCAGGTGAGTTAAATTTTGGGTTAATTCCATTTGAGCCCTCTCGGGTATGGTGTACTCCAGCGACTGAGGTGGCCGACCAGCCAGAGCCAGGTTGCGTCTGAGCTCAGGGAAGTCAGGGGGAATGAGTGGTCAACTCAAGTTGGTTTTAGTTAAGGTCCAAGGTGAAGATCTAAGGGGAAAATGTGGCTTAGGCTAAGAGAGCTAGGTTAGGTTTAAACTCTTGGAAAAAGTGATTTGGTCTAATCCCAAAGTGGTTAGGGTGCTTAGACTGACCCTAAGGAAGTCAAAAGGCTGGATTGGTCATGAGGTAAAGGTTTAATTGTTGCATTAAAGAAAGAAAGTCCAAGTGAAGGAGGGAGGGGGAGTTGTCACCTTCTTTTACCATTTTTGGAAATTTTGACATTGTGATGTCCATGGAAGGCTCAATTGGACATGTTTTTCCATGTATGATGCCATGGTAAACTTTCATGCAAAAGGGAATTTATTTTTATGAAAAGTTTGGGGCGAAGATAAATGCCCAATTTCGATAAAAGCTCATTTGCATGCATGGTATGATTGTTATGATGTCCATGATGAACATTTAAATTAGAATGGGTTGATGAGGAGGGGATTTTATGTCATGTGGGCTCAATTTGGGCCTTTTAAAATAAATTCCATGGGCTTTTAAAAATGCATATGAGTTTGGGCTTTTAAAATATGCATGAATGATTTAAATTGAAATTAACCATGTGCTAATCAAATTGGGCTTGTGTTTGATTTAAATTGGGTTTGAACTTTGAAATTGAGTAGGTTAGGAGTGAATTGGATGAAAATTAGGGGTCAATTTGATCAATTGGGTGCAAATTTGGGGTTTTGGGCCTTTAGGGGCAATTTGGGAAATTTAGGCAAATTTGGTGGATTTCGACATAATTGAAGACATTGGGAGATTCAAATTGATTTTGGGGACATTTAGAGTGAATTTGGGTATTTTAGGAAATTTTGGAGTATTTTTGGAAAATTTGAGGAATTTATGGGGAAAAAATGGGATTTTGGTCAAAATTGGCCAATTTGGTCAAATTGGGCCCATTGGGTGGTTGGAATTGATTTAGGGGAGGTTTTGGAAATTTTTTGGGATATGAAGGGTATTTTGGCAGTTTTTTGCAAATTTAGGGTTATTTTGGGATTTTTGAGGAATTTATGATGTTTTGATCAATTTAGGTAGTTTGAAATGGTTTTCATGACTTTTAGAGAGAATTTGAGGATTTGGGTAACTTTTGGAAATTTAAGGTTTTAGGAGAATTTTGGTAATTTTGTTAAATTTTGGCAAAATTGGGTATTTTATGTGGGTTTAGGGTTTAGGGGTATTTGGTCATGGGTCCTGACCACACTTAACCACTTTGGAACCAAGTCTTGCCAAATGACAAATCCTTTATGAACCTTCACATGTTGGTCCTAGCCATCTCAACCAAAGGCCATAGGCTTGGGATCATCCTTGTGCGTTTCTTAAAGAGCAAAAGAAAAATGGTCCAATAAGTGTAAATTTCAAGTTTTTAGGACAAATATGGAATTGTGATGTGCTTGAGTTTGTGAGAGACCAAATTCTAGCCACCCAGAGTTGCCCTAAGTTCAACAGTGTGCTCCATTCTGTCTATCAGAACAATCCATCATGTTTTGTCCCAAAACAACTTCAATTGCACAATCACTCTCACTACACATCAACTCAATTGGTTTCCCCCAATCGGGTGAAACAATAGTAGAAGCGGTGATTAATTTTTCTTTAATAAATTGAAGGCATTTAGGCACTCCTGATTAAAATCAAATAAGACATCTTTTTCTAAACATTGGCATAGAGGCTTAGTAATTTTTTAAAAATCTTTGATGTAGTGCCTGTAGAAACCAGCATGTCTTAAGAAACTCCTAACTCCTTTCACTGTAGTGGGAGGAGGTAGTTTAGCAATAACTTGAATTTTTGATGGATCTACTTCCATACTATTTTCACAAATTTTATGTCCAAGTATAATTCCTCATGCAATCACAAATTAACATTTATCCCAATTGAGAAATAGATTTGTATCTTCACAATGTTTTACTACTTTTTCTAAATGATTTAAACATGATTCAAATGAAGTACCAAACACTGAAAAGTTGTCCATAAAAACTTTTATTCCTTTCTCAATTAAATCACAAAAAAAGATATCACACATCTTTGAAAAGTTACAAGTGCATTGCATAATTCAAAGGGCATCCTTCTAAAAGTAAAGTCTCATAAGAATTCATGAATGTGGTCTTTTCTTGATTCGAAGGAGCTATAAGAATTTGGTGAAAACCGATATATCCATCCAAGAAGCAGAAATATATGTGCCCCGCTAGTCTATCTAACATTTGATCCAGAAAAGGTAAATGTAAGTGATCTTTCCTAGTGGTGAGATTTAATTTTTTATAATAAATGCAGATTCACCACCCAGTGACTTATCGAGTAGGAATTAATTCATTCTTTTAATTAATAGATACAATCACTCCCCCTTTTTTAGGAACATAGTGGATAAGACTACACTAAGCACTATCTGAAATAGGATAAATAATTCTAGTATCTATGCACTTTATAATTTCTTTCTTAACAACTTCTTTCATTATAGGGTTCGGTACTCTTCCATTAAATTTGGTGTATACAAATTGAAGGAGTGATTCCTTTAATATCAACTGTCGTCCATCTAAAAGTTTTTTTATAATTCTTTTAAATTTCCATTAATTTATGTTCTTGATCTTCAGTGAGCTTTGAGGATATTATAACAAGTAATGTAGATGAGTTCCCTAGAAAAACATACTTTAAATGCATAGGCAGAACTTTTATATATTGTTCAAATAGTTTTTCCATTGAAGGACTAAAAGATTTGTTACTTTCGATCGTGTCCAACAACTCAAAATTTTCCTGAACATAATTTGTATCCTCATTAGTATTTTCATCTTTTAGATCAATATCTTCTTCAATCTCAAATTCGTGTTGTTCCAATTTGTCTTCATAACATTGCTTGAAATGGCTGCTACTCAGTTGATTGATAAATTCCATTCTAAAACATTCATCCTCTCTTCCCTTCGCTGGATATTTCATTGCTTTTGATATATTAAATATCACATCTTGATCATTGACTCTCATGGTTAACTCACCTTTTTGCAAATCTATTATAGCTCTTCTACTAGCAAGAAAAGGTCTCCCTAAAATGACTGAGATTTCTGTATCTTCCTACATATCTAATACAATGAAATTAATAAGAAAGATAAATTTTTTCACCTTTACTAACACATCTTCTATAATGCCCTTCGGGTAAGTAATTGATCGATCAACTAACTGAAGAGTTACAAAAGAGGGAGAAATCTCTCCTAAGCCTAACCTTAAAAAAGTTGTAGAGGCATAAGGTTAATGCTAGTCCCTAAATTACATAAAGCTTTCTCATAAAATTTCTCTACCATTTCACATGAAATAGTAAAACTACCATAATCTTTTGGTATATGAGGAAGTTTCTTTTGAATTATTGCACTACACTCTTCACTGAGGGCAACAGTCTCATTATCTATAAACTTCCTCTTCTTATTAAAAAAATCCTTCATAAACTTTATGTAGCTCGGTGTCTATTCCAGAGTTTCAACAAATAAATTATTAATAGTTAATTTCTTAAATATTTCCAGAAACTTTAAAAATTATTTATCTAATTTCTGTTGTTGAAGTCTCTGAGGAAATGGAGGTGGTGGGCATTCTAAATTGATCTTCATTGGAGAAATAGGTTTTTTTGGGTCTTAAAGAATATCTTCATCATAATTTTCAATTTCTTTTCTCTTTCTCAACTTCAATCTCTTTCTGAACTCTCATCTCCAATTCTCTTCCAATTCATAATTGGACAGCTTTAACTTATTCTTTATTGCAGTCTTTAGAAATAACTTCAATATTACTAGGAAGACTTCCCTGAGGCATATTGCTAAGGGCGTTAACAATTTGTCCCAGTTGATTTGCCATATTTCTAATTTTTATCCTTGACTTTGTAATTAATTTCCCATATGTAACACTAGTTCTTCTATAGATTACTTATTCTCTCAAATTTGTTGATCATTATTAAACCCAGGAGGATAAGTTGGTCTATAGTTATTATTACTCTAACTGTTCTAGTTATCTAAAGGGTTAGCTTAATTTTTTCATTATTTGTGATTAGTTCCACCAGAATTGTTATTCTAGTTAAATTTGCGGTCGTTTTTCCAACATGGGTTGTAATAATTATAATAGGGGTTTTTATGTTTATTGTTAATTGCATTCGAAGTCTCAAATGTAGTAATCTTAGAATCAATCATTTATCCAAATGAATTTTCATCAATCACTAGAGGTGTTTGAGATAAATTCATTCCCAATTGATCTAACTTTCTTGATTTTGCATCTACTTGAGATGTTAACAAAAAAATAGTGTCAGAATCATGAGCACTAGCTATTTTTTTTAAATTTAGCCATTTAGAAGGCCATTGAAAATTCTTAGTGGCACTTTCTTCAATTAAAGAATATTGCTTCATCAAAAGGTTTTATCATTAATGATCCACCAACAACAACATCAATTATGGAAATCAGAAGTCCTACTAAGCCATTATAAAATGTTTGAACTATTAACCAATTGGAAAAAGAATGGTGTGAAAACTTCCTAAGAAGTTTTCTTAAAGCACTCTCAAGCCTTGTATATTGATTCCCCTTTAAGTTAACAAAAAGATGTAATATAATTTCAAAGCTTAGCAGTCTTTGATAGTGGAAATACTTAGCCAAAAATTTCTATGCTAGGTCACTCCAAGTTCTAATAGATTCAAGTCCTAAGGAGTTTAACCACATTTAGCTTTATCCCTAAAGGAACAAGGAAAAATCCTAAGTCTAGCATCATTAATGAAGACACCATTAAACTAAAATGCAGCGCAAAGTTCTATGAAACTTGTAAGATGTAAGTTAAGAACTTCAGATGGAGTTCCCCCAAATTGGTTTTTTTGTACCATTTGAATGGTAGTAGGTTTTAATTCAAATGTATTAGCTTCTACGGTGGGAGTTTGTATACTTTGACGAATTTCATCAACCATTTTTATACAATCTCATAACCTTGATTTTCTAAATTATAATGTATAATATTCGTCATTTCTTGGAAATTATAAATTTGTTTTTGTTTTTTAATTTTTCTAATAGTTCAGTATAACTCAGTGACTTGTGGTGTTAAACCTTCAGATCCTGCACTACACATACACTTTTTAAAGATAAATATTAAAACAGGCAAAACACACTAACTAAAATAGTAAATATATTTTCATTTTTTTTATTTTTAGATACAAGTACTTATATAAAAACAACACTAGGGGTACTACACAAAACATATGTATCGTTTCAAGTAATATAGGATTTTCTTTAAAAACACTAGTATCGATCCCTCGGGGAAAAGCTAAAACTCTTATAAAATTGATCTTAATAAAACCTACTATTAACTGTAGAAAAACTTATATAGGAAATGATTGCATCATTTTGAGAAATATCTAATCCTATAATATTAAAGGAATGATAGTATGTTAAGTAAATGTAAATGTGACACTTACTTAAAAAGGGGTTTTTAAAATGCAAAGATACCTCTACTCTAAATTAATAATTTATGAAAAGTTCAAATTTGCATAAAAACTTTCTTTCCCTTGCATTGAGTTTATAATTACTGTAGAAAATAATTTTAAGTTATAACTAAGGTATTGTGCCAACTATGAGCAATTCTATTCTTTACCCTCGGTCAAGTGTATAAAGTACATTGGCTAATCTAGAGTTTGGTCCCTATACTAGTAGATTGGCTGGGAAGATACTAGCACTCACTCTAGATTTCCCACTTCCCATTCCCCAAGGGCTAACATCTCACTTTAGTTTCTAAACATCTGGACGAAATTGGGGATTTTAGTTTGACACCGTAAAATCTCCAATTCTAAGCCTATCACAACTTATTTTCCTATTTATTTGCACTTAAACTCAAGCCCAACCTTCTCATCCATGAGACTAAATGTGATTCTTATTATGTTGGAACTTCCCTCTTTTTTACTTCACCAAGGAGAAACTTAAACCTATAATAGTTATCCTGAGGGTATGTAGAGGGTTTATTCAGATGATCATTCTTAAGGGTACTTACTAAATCCAAAATTCTCCCAACTAATTTTTATTTTTTGCAGATTATTATTTTACCCGATAGTTGAAAGAAATGGGTCCATAAAAAGAAAATCAAGGTATCCTAATTCATGGGTTGGGTACTTCATAGGTTTTTTAGGTTCTGTATCAAATTTTATTGTGTTACTCTCCTACCTTGGGTTGTCTTCCAATTATTCCCCTTGGGGCACTTTGTGGACGATACTATCAGTTCAACTGTTCCCCTCATAATGCAAGGTTTTGCATTGAAAATAAGAGTAAAGAAAAGCATATTTTTCTTCATTCATCTTCCAAAAAAAATCATCCAACTCAAATTGCTCTTCTTAGATCAACTGTTTAGATTCAACATTATGGCCCTCTACTATCCCTAACATTCTTCTTGTTTCTAAGCTAACTAATTGCTCCATTTAATTTTCAAAGTGTCTTAATTTGACATCTTGGCTTTGTAATTGATTTGGTATGGTCATTGCTAATTTGCTAAATTGCTTATTTTCTTCAGAATAATCACTATTTTGATTATTTCAACTTCCTACATGATCAATTTGGGTGTTCTCCCATTATTGATTGTCTACAGTAAGGTTATTATTATTCCATTTGAAGCTTGGGTGGGTTGACTAACTTTTGGTGTAGGTGTTGGATTTATTCATCAGATTTACCAGAATTTTTTTTTAAAAATATGTTATGCTCTCTAAATTGGGTTTCAAGGTGATTTCCCAAGGTTGAGTTTAACAAATGTGGTCAATGCCTCAATTTTCCCAATATTCTACAAGGTTGGCTTACGTTCTGCCCCAAACATAGCTTTCTAAATCACTATTACTAATGTTCTAATTAGAGTTTGGGTAAGTAGTCCATTTGGGGTTATAGGTATTGGAAGAGTGGTACACAAAACTAGCTCCTATGTCAGGGATTCAAAATTCATGTGATTGTTAACCATCAATGGGTTGGCATACTCTTGAAAGGGTCTAAATTTTTTTCTTTAGTGGTATCATTTCCAAATTGATGAAACATTAACAAAAAATTTAAACATAATGAAAAAATAAAACCATAAGCAAAATAAAGATAAAAATAATTAAATATTTTTGACATTCTTAAGAACATAAAGAAAATATTTAAAAATAAAATATTTTTGGCTTTTTGGCTTAATAAATTTTTTTTTTCATCTTTTAAATTTTCAGCACCTGCAGAGAGATACAAATATAATGTAGATGTAATAACAAAAAAAAAACACAAAGTAGAAATAAGAAAATAAAATGTATCAAACTTAGATCCCAAATTTTTCTATAAAAGTTTTCCTAAAGCAAAAACAATTATTAATGAATTTCCCAGGCAACATCGCCAAATACTTGACATGTAAAAACTTACCGTGACGTATATCAGCCTTAAAATGCAAGTGCGCGTGTCAAGTAGTAATAGGATTCAAAAGTGACATATATTGATCCCACATGGAAAGTGTAAGATTTACTTCCACAGAAAATCCTCTAGCTTACTAATTCAGTTAACATAGCTTAGTGATTATCAAAAAAAGGTTTTTAAGTTCTAAGGTTCTAGCAAAATAGAATACTTGTCAGCAAAAGAAAGAAGAAAACAAAAGGAAAAACTTATGAGTTTCTTCAAGATAGCTGAGTCCTGTGCCTCTGTGATTCAAGATCATGGTGATCGTGGTTTTTCAAAATGTTTTCCTATGTCATTGTTGTCATTGAGAGATAAGAAACTCCTTATGTCTATGTCTAGGTCAAAAGAAGCTTAAAATCTATAAAGTTGAGGCTTCCTCAATCCCCATGACATTCTACAGGTCTTTTCTGATCACCTGGGAAGATTGAAGAGATCCACTGAAATATGCCTATTCTCTCAATATTTTGTAGTTAACCCTTTGTTTCAACTACAAGATGGTTAGAGGTCCTAATTTCATGAAAAATTTTAACTTCATAGTTGGCCAAACTAGAGGTAAATGAAGTTCAGAGGTTTACCAACAACATCAACCATGAAAAGCTTAAGAAAATGATTAGCAAAAATACATTATGAAAAAATACCAATAAATCCACTACTTGCCACATCACATAGACATGAAGGAAACTTAGTTGCTCATTACATAGAAAATCATAACAAAAAATATCACATGAAATCTATTTCAAGCAATATAATGATGAAAAACTTACAAGAAATTATTTCTCCAACAAAGTTAGTAGCTTTCCCTCTCATACAAAATTTATCACAACATACAATGTATAAGAACACCCTCCCTTGAAGGTTTCAACCCAAGGAGGAAGAAATCCCTTAAAATATCTTTAAAATCCTCTCCCATACTCTGTTTTTTTCGGCCTCCAAACATTCTCTGATAGAGAACTCTCTCTTAGAAGCTTTAATATATGATTTTTTATCGAACCACATTACCAGCAAATTTTCTTCCTAAAGTGTTTCCTGTTCATCAGCGTGGTCACGTCGTTCTTTTTTCAGGGATGACGTAGGCACACTATCTTATTGCAGCTTGTGGAGTGGTTACACCATTATTGGGCGTGGTCACCCCAGCCTGGTTCACGATGCCTTTAGTAGATGATAGATCAAAAGAAAAATTTTTGCCGATAAAATACAGAACAAAAATCAGTTTAAATAAAAAATGAATTATTAATACTCTAGAACACAAAGAAAAGCTTTTAACTATTCATTAAAGAGTATAAACATATATTTCTATAAACATTAAACCCTAATTAATGGTCATCATAACAAATCTATATAAGTTTGGAAGTAGTTTATTCTTCATCATAAAGGAGATAGAAAAAATAAAAGCAATGGCTGCATACTTCAAATGCTTTACAACCATAAGATGCAGCTCTCATCTTTCATGTCATCTTAATTTATAAGAACCACCTTTTGCATATACACTTCGACAATTAGACGTCATTTCCATAAAAAAATGGATGAGAATAAAATCAATGGGCATTGTTTTCATGTGCGACTAAATTTAATCCCACTTTTATTTTTCATTCATGGAAGAGATATATAAGTTTATTTTTTTTACATAATTAAGCTGTAAGTACAATCTTTCTTTTCTTATTTATTTAATTCTATATTAATGTGATATTTGGTCTTCTTGAAGTCATGCAATTAAGTTGAAAGCCCCACTTTTCATATGCTTCACATCTTTAATGCCATTTTATATCTTTTATAGTTTTGAGGAGAGATTTTATAATTTTAATCATTTGAATGTACATTAGAAATCCTACTTATTCATTTCATTATATTTTTTCTACAACATCAACGAGAAATTATAACATTCTTGATCGAACACAATCATGTTGTAAGCTTGACCTTCAACATATTTTTAATTATCTCTAGCATAAAGAGAACATTATTTTAATTCCATGAAATCAACTTTTATCTCCCATCTTATCCAGTTATTCACCATATAATGCAATTCCACCTCTGTCATACCTCTCTGTCTTATATCTTAGGTAACCTCTTAGACCATCAATTGTAACAAAAAGAGGAGTATCTTATATCATATTTGGGCTTCACATTCATAGAGTGATAAGTATAAGTTACATCCACTAACATAAGATGAGGTTCATACTCTTGGTTTAGATGAGGCAACTAATAGTTTCATATACCAACTGCTACGTTGTTATATGATCGAGTAAAATAAGTCATTTTTTATTCAAAAAGATAGAACTATGGGTTGCTAACTAGGGCCATTATCTTGGTATGATTATGCCTACATCACCATAACTCTTTCATTTATAAATGTGACTACTTTAGTGAAGGAACATCTTAAGACTCCACTTTTGTATAAACAATTAGATAGAGGTTCATATCTCTATTGGTACATGACCGACATAAGTCCTTACCCATATTCTTGGTCTTTAATATTTCACTCATTCCCTTAGTTTGAGTATGATTATGTCTACTTTTGTGCAACTCCTTCAAGTCAAAGATCAATTATATGTCATAGTTTAATGTTTGTTTTGATTTGATTTAGCCTACTTCTTTGTTTATATATAATATTTTTAGACACATTTTATACTTATTTTTAAGATATTGAGCTTTAATGCAAGATATTTGTGTGTTTTTCTTTCAGGTACAAGTAAAAAGATAAAAATGATAAAAGAAGTGAAAAAGGAACAAATTTGGAGCAAAAATGTGAAAATGGTGCAAAAGAGTTTTGGCGCCTAAGCGCTAGATTTGGAGCTTAAGCTCCGGTGAAACAGAGAAGGCCGCACCTAAGCGCCAGAGGCCCCACGCTTAAGTGCCAGAGATGGTTATTTGACGGTTTAATTCATTTTATCAAATTTTGAAGGGACATTTGAGGCACCTATTGGCTAAAGAGGGCGGTTATGACCACTGGAAATGAAAACATGATTAAAAGACTTGTAAAATGAGGCATCCTTTAGAGAAAACATCGAATTGGGACACATTTTGAAGAGTTACCAAGGCACCTCTTGAAGATTTATAAAAGAAGAAATTTGAGACTTTTTGAAGTGTGCTTGAAAAGAAAGAGCCTTAAGAGGTTCTTGAAGAAGTTCAAGGGGGAACGTTTGGAGAGATTTTCAGGCACCACAAATTTACTTTATCCTTTTTAGTTTTATTGTGAGAGTTAAGAGTGTTGTAAAAGAGAAGAGATTCAAAGAAACTTCAAGAGTTGGTGGAGTATTTGAGATAAGTTTTAATCTTTTGTTTTTGAACAACTTTTGGTTATAATCGAGACTTCTTGTTGGTTTGACAATGATTTCTACTTTTAAACTAAAGCGTGGTTTTGTTTTCTCCATGGATTTTGAGTAGTTTTCTTTATGTTTTTCTTTAAAATGATAAGTAATTAAGTGATGGATGGAACTTGTGGAGAGTATTAGTCTTTAATGTTGGAAGAAGTTGTGATGATTTAATTCTATGCATTTCATTTACTTTTTGATTTGGTCTTTTTAGAAGTTAAAATATATTATGAGAACATGTAAGAATAGAGATGGTATTGTCTTAGTCAACAATTGGAAAAAATTACATGAGGTTGTAGGAATGAGAATGTAAGTCATACGATTTAGTGCAAATAAATAGGGAAATAATCTTTGAAGGGTGTAGAGTTAGAGGACTTTAAAGTGACAGGTTAAAGCCCCCCAACTTGGTTTATTGTTTTAGGTTCTGATACAAGTTGTCAGCCCCCAGGTGGAGGGAATAGAGGGAATTCTTGAGTGAGAGCTAGTATCTTCCCTGCCTAGCTGATCTTCAAAACTATTTAAACTTTAAATTAGCCAATGCTCTTTATAGACATACTTCCACAACAGAAATCCTATACTTATTATTGATTCATGATAAGGAAAAAGATATTTTCATATTAAGTTCTTTTCTTTTTTATAAACTCAAGTTATCTTTAAAAGTTATTACTGTTTTGTCAAAATCTAAAAAATACCAAAAAGATTTGAATTTTAATTACTAAAAAAATATCTATAGTTTAAGTAATTGTCTTTTTAAAATAAAATGTTTGTTGATGAATAGTGCATATTATAAATTTTTTTTATGGGTTCGATATTCAGGTCTTAATAAAAAATTCCTATATTACTTGATAATGACTAATATACTTGCGTAGTATCCTAATATATATATATATATATAAATTAAAGAGTTAAATTATTATTTTCTTCAGGATCAAATTTTTGGTACTGTTGCAAAGTAAGAAAATATAAGTGAAAAATATAATCAAAGACATTGTTATACTGTGCACATAAAAAGTAATTCAGAATCAAGTTTTTGGGACCGTCGCCGAGGAAAAAATTTGAAAATTGATTGAAAGAAAATTTCTATTTTGGAAAGTCTTATTTAAACTTTAAGAGTTATTGTAGGAATATATTATTATAGTTTTTTATTTTTGTATGTTTTATTTTATTTTAGTGTATGCGTAGTTCAGGTTCTGAAGGACTAGTGCCCTATGACTCTGAATTAGATAGAACTATTAAAAGAAAATGAGAAAAAGAAAAAAAATTAAAATTTTGAAAAATCTAATAAAAATACAGAAATTTAAAACCAAAATGATAAAAATGCTGAAATTCATCAAGAATTTTGTCCTTTACTAAATTATGCCAACCCTACGTTAGATGAACTTCATTATAGTATTCAAAAATCTACTGTAGTTGCTAATTCATTTAAACTTAAACCTGTTATTATCCAAATGATATCAAATAATCAGTTTGAGGGATCACTAATTGAAGATCCAAATTTATATCTTGTCAATTTTCTAGAATTATGTGCTACATTTAAATATGATGGTATTTCAGATGATGCCATAAGACTCAGGTTATTTCCTTTCTCACTGAGGGACAAAGCTAAGATGTGGTTGAATTCATTAGCACCTGGATCTATTAAAACTTGGGGTGATTTAGCAGAAAAATTCATTGCTAAATATTTTCCACCATAAAAAACTGTGAAGCTTAGAGATGATATTACATCTCTTAATTAGTTTGAAGGGGAATCTATTTATGAAGCATGAGAATGATTTAAAGAACTCTTAAGAATGTGTCTACACCATGCTATGCCAAATTGGTTAATAATTGTAACTTTTTATAATGGATTAGCCGGGTCTCTTAGATCTATTGTCAATGCCACTGCTGGAAAATATAAGCATTAATGGAAAATGATTTATCTTATCAAAAAATTGTAAGGGAAATTAGAAGTTTTTTAGGACATGCTGGATTCTACAGACGGTATTTTAAAGTCTTTTCAAAAATTGCTAAGCCTTTATGCCAATACTGGAGAAAGATACAATTTTCAATTTTGATGAAGAGTGCCTAAGAACTTTAGAGTTGTTAAAATAAAAATTAGTCACTGCACTAATTATAGTTTCACTATATTGGGGAAAACATTTTGAACTGATGTGTGCTAGTGATTATGCTATTGGAGCTGTTTTAGGACAAAGATATGATAAAATTTTCAAAGTAATTTACTATGCTAGTAAAAATCTTAATGAAACCTAAATTAATTATACAACAACTGAAAAAGAGTTATTAGCAATAATATATGCCTTTGATAAATTTAGATCATATTTAATTGGAACTCATTGTGTAGTGCATACAGATCATTCTGTTATTAAGTACTTAAAGAAAAAGAAGGATGCTAAACCAAGACTTATAAGATGGATTCTTCTTTTGTAAGAGATTGATTTTATAATAGTGGATGGGAAGGGAACTGAAAATCAAGTTGTTGATCATTTGTCCAGACTTTAGTTAGAAAAATGTCTCTGTTTTGAAAAAGAAATTAATGAACATTTTTAGATGAAAAACTATTCAATATTAATGAGCGGCGTGTTCCGCGGTATGCCGACATTGTGAACTTTCTTGTTAATGATATTATATCCTATGGAATTACATACCTACAGAAGAGGAAATTTATTTCTGAAGCTAAGACTTATTTTTAGGATGACCCATTTTTATATAAACAAGAGATCCGATTATTCGATGATGTGCACCTTTAGAAGAAACTTATGAAATTATCCAAAAATGTCATAATTTTGATTTTGGGGGACATTTTGGTGTTGATAAAACAACATACAAAATTTTATAATCTGAATTCTATTGGCCTACTATCTTTAGAGATGTTAATGCTTATATTAAAACTTCTGATATATGTCAACGAGTTAGTAATATTTCTAGAAGAAGTGAGATGCCCCTCAATTATATGCTAGAAGTTAAAGTATTTGATGTTTAGGGATTAGATTTCATGGGACCATTTATATCATCTTTCAGAAATTTATATATTCTATTAGCAATGAACTATGTATCCAAATCGATAGAAGTTGTTGCTTTACCTCAATGTGATGCTCAAATTGTTGCAAAAATTTTGAAAATGAATATATTTTGTAGATTTGGGATGCCGAGAGTTATCATAACTGATGGGTAAGTCATTTTAGAAATGCTATAATGGAGAAATTATTAAAGAAATATCATATAAATCATATAATTGCAACCACTTATCATCCTCAAATAAGTGGTTTGGCTGAATTATCCAATCAGAAAATTAAAAGAATTATAGAAAAATCAGTGAATCCAACCAAAAAGAATTGGTTAGTCAAACTTGACTATGCTTTGTGGGCTTATAGGATTGCATTCAAAACTTCTATTGGAATGTCCCAATATAGGCTAGTATTAGGGAAAACTTGTCACTTACCAGTTGAACGTGAACATAAAACATATTGGGTGATTAAAAAGTTCAATTAAAATTTAAAAGATGTTGGTGAGAAAATAATATTGCAATTAAATGAGCTTGAAGCGATAAGGAATGAATCTTATGAGAGTGCTAAGATTTACAAAGAAAAGATGAAAATGTGGCACGATCAAAAGATTCTTACTAAAAATTTTCAGCCATGACAACATGTTTTGCTATATAATGCAAGTTTAAGATTATTTTCAGGCAAACTTAAGTCCAGGTGGATGGACCCATTTGTTGTGATAAAAGTTTATCCATATGGAGCTGTAGATATCAAAGATCCTAAAACTGAGAAAGTATTTAAAGTGAACAGTCATAGACTGAAACCTTATTTTGTAGGGGATCAACAAAAATTTAATAATTGAATAATGTTAAGTCAACCAGAATAAGCACTGGTTACGTCGGGCTGACGACGTTAAACCAAGCGCTTTGGGGGAGACAACCCATAATTAATAGTGTGTTTTTGCTTTGATTGTTGTTTCTATATTATTAAGAATTGGGGTAGTATTTTTAAAACTATTATGAGTTAGTATTGATTTTAATACTTTATTTAGTGATCTAGACATGCTAAAATGAGTATTTAGATGCTAAGTTGACTGTTACAAAATTGAGCACTGGTGCTTAAGCGTGGGAGTTAAAACCAATGTGCGAAATTAAAGTTATAGAAGGTTTATCCGCCAATTGGTTGACTAAAATATGCCAATGTAGTTTTAGGATGTGTCTAGGAGTTATTGGAAGGATTTAGGTCTATAAATAGAAGGGTTTTGTGATGGAACTTCACCCTAAAAATATTTTCAGCTCTAAAGTCTAAGAGAAAGAGAGATTTAGAAAAAAAATTTTCATGGGAGATGGATTTGAAGGAGAAGGAAGAGGCCATAAGGAAGAAATTCATTAGTCAAAGTGCACAAGAGATGTATAATAGTTTCTTAGCCGTTAGTATTGAAGGAATAACGGAGAAGATCAACAAACTTGAGGCAAGCATGACTTTACTTGAGACAAAGAAAAATGAAGTTAATGTCCATCTAGAGCATATTGGATGACAATTGAAAATACAATTTAGTCACACTAGCTATATAGAAGAAGCAGATAAGGCAATGTATCTTAAGCAAAATGGATTGAAGAAGATTGTATCAGAGCACGTCACCACCGTCTGTTTTATCAACTCTAGATTCCAAATTCCCAATGAGAGATGAATGAAAGAGCAGAATTTATCCCAACAAATGAAGAATGGAATTAAGTTCAGTGTTAAAGTTTGTTTGTTAGGAGTCGTTGTTTAATGTTTTATGTGTTAAATACTATTTTTTGAGTTTATGTTAGTTTTTTAAGTGTTTGTATTTCGGAAATTTTTCTCATCTGAGACTATTTGGAGTGAGAATTAAGTGTTACATGTACTTGCACTAGTTCATAAATGAATATAAGCGTTTGTTGGTGTGAAAATTTAGTGTTATTTTATCCTTAAATCGAATTAGTTATATTGGATAATTTTGAGAAAGAAGAGAGTTAAGCAAGAGGAAAATAGTAATTTAAGTGTTATAAGACCATTTAGGGGTGGTATACTTAGGCTAAAAGTGCATTTTACTTAAGTTCAAAAATATCAAAAATAGTGGACTGGCACCGAAGCACCACATTCTCTAGCATAAGCACAATGTAACCCAAGAGGCAAGTGCCTAAGCGCCACTTATCCATGCTTAAGCGTTGGTTCACGAAAATCGGTTCACGAACTGTTAAAGGTGAAAAGTGACCAAAGGAAAATATGTTGAGATTTTCATTCCTATTTTACACTGATTTTGATGATATTGCACTTTAAAGAAAAGTACTTTTGATGTTTTGTTGCAGGTATGTTGAATTATGGTCATTGAAGGAAAAGGATACAAAAAGGAGCAAATTTGGAGCAAAAAGGACCAAAATATGAAGATTTGATCTTGGGTGCCAAAAGTGGGTTCGACCCCGCCGACGATGAGTTTTTCCCGAGAGTACAAAATTAAATATTCTAGATGGCCGCCGACGACACCATTGAGGCCGCCGACGGCGAGCACGTCAGTTTTCTCAACAGATGCATTGAATGTGGATGATTTTTGAAGGAACGCTTGGGAAAATTTTGAAAACTCTTCTACAACTTTAAAAGAAACAATTTGGAGGCCAAAAAAGGTGGTGTCCATGGGGGTATCCATTGAGTCTTTGTTGTTTGTGGTGCCCATTAGAGTGTAGAGAGTGGTTAGTATTGTGAGGAATTCTTTGAGAGATTGTAAGAGTGGAAGGAAAGTGAGAGATTTCTTCCTCGTTGCCGCTTCAAAGGAGAATTCTGTGTGCTGTAAAGAAAGGAAGAGATTCAGAGGAACTTCGAGGAGTTTGCTTGGAGCTTGCTGCTTCGAAGAGAAATTCTGTGTGCTGTAAAGAAAGGAAGAGATTCAGAGGAACTTCAAGGAGTTTTCTTGGGGAAAATTAGAGAAAAGTTGTATTTACTTATTGAAGTTTGTATAACTTTGCTTATATATATAAATTCCAAGTTTTGTTGTATCTTCTTCATGAGTTCTGAGTAGTTTTCTCTGTCTTTCTCCTTATCTTGAGATTTTGTAAAATGATGATTTGAATTGGTTGTCCCATGAGAATGTTAAAGAAGTTATGATGATCTTTTCACTTCAATCTTAATTTACTTTAAATCTGACCAATTGATTTGTTAAAATAAGTTGAGTTTTTTAACTAAAGTGAAGATTACATCCAAGATTTAGGGAGGTCAAAGTCTTTGAAAGTTGGGTGCAAATAAATAGGGAAACAAAAATTATTGGGCGTAGAATTGGAGATTTTAGAGTGACAGGCTAAAATCCTCAATTTGGTCTTAACGTTTGGGTGCTGAAGTGTAGATGTTAGCCCTCAAGCGAGGGGAACCTGGGAGCTTCAAAGTGAGAGCCAGTATCCTCCCAGCCTAGTCACAGATTCAGTAACCAAGCATATGATTAGTCAATGTTCTTTATGCCTGATCCAAAGGGTAAAGAATAGGTATGCTTATATTTGGCACAATACAATTTGAACTGATTTAATTTATCCATTCACTTATATTTCTTGACAAGGAGAATGATGCTTTCTTATATATTGAACTTCATACTAGAAACTTTATTAGTACAATTAGTTAAATAAGAGTTTATTAAAATTACATTTTTGTTTCAATTGCCTGTTAGTGATAAATTTGCAATTTGAACTATATTGTTGTGATTATGTATTGATTTTTTAAATCTTAGTTCGTAGCCTCTATTATTACTCCCCGTGGGATCGATATCTAGGACCCATTAGTGCTCTGTATTACTTGAGCGATACATATACTTGCATTGATAAGTGTGACTTTGCAATTATTGAATATTTTATACACNCTCCTACCTTCGGTGACCCACAAATTTTGGCAACTCCGCTAGGGACTTGTTTCTCTCTCCATTATGATTAGAAAATCTTGTCTTCATATATTGGTAATGTGTTTTTATCCCTCATGGACCAGATTACACTTTTTCTGTTGGCATACTTTACCCATGTCTTTCTTGGGCAAGTACGGTCAACTCTTTTGGATTCGAGGACCGTCTGTTTAATCACTTTTAAACAGAGAGGTTCAATAGTCATTTAGGGATTTTTTTTTCCTTTTGTGTGGGGTTAGACCCCCAAAATGTATGTTGGTGGATTATTTCAGCCTGGGCGACGTGTGTTGTGAAGTTGATTTCGCACTGGGTCCTAAACTTCACCTTTTTTTTGTATCTTTCGAGTTTGGTTTGCTTATTTGGGAATCAAGCCAAGTCGTTACATATCTTCACCATCATTTAATTTTTAATCAAAATCCTTTAACGCTATAATCACAATAAATTTGAAAATGAAAAAAAGATAGGATGTGCCCAATCTACAGAATGACCTTTGTTAATTTTTGGTGTTTGCACTGAAGTTACAATGTGATGGCTGATACTAACCCTCGGAACTTTTTATTTGAAGATGCTACGATGGCGTTCCCTACTCTCACTTTCTCTTGCAACCTGCCTACCAGTCGCGATGCCCGGAACAATACATCGATGATCAAGTTTGGAGCTGGGTTTGATGAATTTAAGGTTGTACTTGACAAGTTCCCATTTACGCCATGAAGGTTGCTACTCGAGAAATTTAAGAGCCATCCATTAAGTTTCATTTAAACTGACCCCAAGACTTCCCTTCTTACAAAAGGTGAATATCGCTACAGCATTAACACTCATTAATTCTGTTGTCACACTTATTGTTGTCAGATTCATTGTTACTGTGCCTACCACACCATCTATCAATGGAAAAGAAGTTTTGATCAAGAAAGATTCAGTTGATACACTCACTACCCTGTCGTTAGTATTTGAAGTCAATTCCAACTCAGGGTTTAAGACTCCAACTAAGTCACAGAGAAGAAATTGAAACTGGAAGATTCAAAGGGCCCTGGGCCCAGGCTACAGAGATAGCCCTTGTTTATAAGATTCCTCACCAGGAGAAACTTGGATTGCCAAGGGTTGCTGCACTCCTACAAGAAAGTACATTTCATACGTTGACGGATACCACTGTAGAAGAGAGCATTAAAAGGATTGTCGTTGCTCTACCGTCACCACAGGATCATGTAAGGAGAAGGAGAAGCCCACTCATATCATAGAAGTTCGTACAATATTTAAGAGACTAGCTGCCAAGGAGGGGTGTACTATTGTTGAGTTGCTCAAGCAAGTGGGATGCACAGTTTCATTTCGAATGAAGAAAGGAATTATGAAGGATATTAGATCATTCTGTATGTTCCAAAAAGTAGTTGAAGTGCCTCTAACACAAGTTGCAGTTAGATTCCGGCTTAGGAGTCGTGTTGATAGTGTTGCCTGACCAAAGGAAAGTATGTTGAGATTTTCATACTTATTTTACACTAATTTTGATGATATTGCACTTTAAAAAAAGGTATTTTTTATTTTTTGTTGCAGGTATATTGAATTATGGTAATTGGAGCAAAAAAAAATTGCAAAACGAGCGAATTTGGAGCAAAAAGGACCAAAATATGAAGATTTGATCTTGGGCGCCGACGACGGGCTCGACGCTGCCGACAGCAGGTTTTTCCCAAGAGTCCAACACTAAATATTCTAGAAGGCCGTCGATGGTGCCATCGAGGCCGCTGATGGCGAGCACATCGGTTCTCTCAACAGATGCATTGAATGTGGACGATTTTTAAAGGGACGCTTGGGCAACTCTTAAAAACTCTTCTACAACTTTAAAAGAAACAATTTGGAGGCTGAAAAAAGGTGGTGCCTGCTAAGTCTTTGTTGTTTGTGGTGCCCATTAGAGTGTAGAGAGTAGTTAGTATTGTGAGGAATTCTTCGAGAGATTGTAAGAGTGGAAGGAAAGTGAGAGATTTCTTTCTCCTTGCAACTTTGAAGGAGAATTCTGTGTGCTGTAAAGAAAGGAAGAGATTCAGAAGAACTTCGAGGAGTTTGCTTGGGGAGGAATTAGAGATAAGTTATATTTACTTATTGAAGTTTGACTTTCCTTTTATATATAAATTCCAAGTTTTGTTGTGTCTTCTCCATGAGTTCTGAATAGTTTTCTCCGTCTTTCTCCTTCTCTTGAGATTTTGTGAAATGGTGATTTGAATTGGTTGTGCCATGAGAATGTTAAAGAAGTTGTGTGATAACTTTTCACTTAAATCTTAATTTACTTTCAAATTGGGCAATTGATTTGTTAAAATATGTTGAGTTTTACAACTAAAGTGAAGATTACATCCAAGATTTAGGGAGGTTAAAGTCCTTGAAAGTTGGGTGAAAATAAATAGGGAAATAAAAATTATCGGGCATAGAATTGGAGAGTTTAGAGTGACAGGATAAAATCCTCAATTCGATCTTATCGTTTGGGTGCTGAAGTGTANTGGCTAAAATCCTCAATTCGGTCCTATTGTTTTTGTGATGAAGTGTAGATGTTAGCCCTCAAGCGAGGGGAGAAGGGAACGTGGGAGGTCCAAAGTGAGAGCCGGTATCCTCCCAGCCTAGCCGCAAATTCAGTAACCAGGCATAGGATTAGTCAATGTTCTTTATGTCTGATCTAAAGGGTAAAGAATATGTATGCCCCTATTTGGCACAATACAATTTGAACTGATTCAATTTATCCGTTCACTTATATTTCTTGACAAGGAGAAGGATGCTTTCTTATATATTAAACTTCACATTATAAATTTTATTTGCCGAATTAGTTAATTAAGAGTTTATTAAAATTATATTTTCATTTCAATTGCCTATTAGTGACAAAAATGCAATTTGAACTTTAATTTTGTGATTAAGTATTGATTTTTTAAATCTTAGTTCGTAGCCTCTAATATTACTCTCTGTGGGTCGATAATTAAGTATTGATTTTTTAAATCTTAGTTTGTAGCCTCTAATATTACTCCCTGTGGGATCGACATCCAGGACTCTTTAGAGGCTTGTATTACTTGTGCGATATATATACTTGCATTGATAAGTGTAACTTTGCAATTATTGAATATTTTATACACATCTTTATCAAATCTATAACCGCTGTCAAGTTTTTGGCGACGTTGCCGAGGATTTAAATCTTCTAGCAACAATATCAAATTCTTATATTTTTAAGCATATATAAAGTTGTTGTCAAGTTTTTGGCGCCATTGGCTGGGGAGTGAAAATTAAATTAAAAAAAAATCATAATTAGAGTAACGGACAAATTTAGACTATTAGAAAACTTTTACTTGATATACAACTTATTTTCATTTTTATTTAACTATTTTTCTATGTACTGATTTCAATTGTATGCATAAATTTGGACCTGAAAATCTTATAACCTATGATTCAGAATTAGAACGCACTGTTAGGAGAATTAGAAAACTAAGAAAAGATCCTAAAAATCCTGACACAATGGAAAACAATGTGAATAATCAAGGAATAGAAAATGAACATCAACCTAGATCTCTACGAGATTATGCAAATCCTACAGCAGATGAAATTCACTTATTTATCCAAAATCCTGATGTAGCTTTATACAATGGAAAACAACATGAACAATCAAGGAATAGAGAATGAACACCAACCTAGACCCCTATGAGATTACGCAAATTTTACAACAGATGAAATTCACTTATCTATCCAAAATTCTATTATAGCTGCTAATTCATTTGAGCTTAAACCTGCTATTATCCAAATGATACAAAACAATCAATTCAGAGGTACACCAAATGAAGATCCTAATTTACACCTCGCTAGTTTTTTAGAACTTTGTGCTACCTTTAAATATGATAGAGTTTTAAACGATGTTGTTAGACTTATAATTTTTCCTTTTTCACTTAGGGATAAGGCTAAGATGTGGTTAAATTCGTTAGCCTCTTGATCTATTAGAACTTGGGGAGAACTTTCACAGAAATTTCTATCCAACTATTTCCCTCCATCCAAAACTACGAAACTTAGAAATGACGTGACATAATTTTGTCAGATTCATGGAGAGTCGATATATGAAGCTTGTGAGAGAATTAAAGATCTTCTTAGGAAGTTCCCATGTCATTTGTTACCAGATTGGTTGATAATTCAAACTTTTACAATGGATTAGTGGGATCTCTTAGATCGATTATAGATGCTACAGCTGGTAGTTCTTTAATGTCAAAACCTTTTGATGAGGCTTATTCATTAATAGAAGAGATGACAACCAACAATTTTTAATGGCCCTCTGAAAGGGGGTTAATCATAAAAAAGTAGCTAGTATTCACGATTCTGATGCAATATTTATGTTAGCTTCGTAGGTTGCTGCAATATCAAGGAAATTAGATCATTATGGAATAAATTATTCTCCAACACCTACTATGATGGAAGAGAATTCATTTTAGATCATTATGGGATGAATTATTCTCCAACGCTTCCTATGATGGAAGAGAATTCATCTGGGCAATTTGTGGATGTTCAACCTCTTGTGAGACTTTAAATGCTATTAACAATAGACCCAACAATTCTTATTCGAACTATTATAACCCAGGCTGGAAGAATTATCCTGACTTTAAATGGAATAACAATTCTTCTACAAATCAACAATGGGCAAACAACCCAGTAAACCCATTGGGAAATATCCAAACAAGGAAATGTTAATTATAGACCTTCTTATCCTCCAGGATTTAACAGTAACACTCAATTTAAGGAAAAGAAGTTGTCCATGGAAGAGCTGATACTGAACATGGGTCAACAATTGCAGAATCAAGGAAATCAATTACAAATTCAAGGAAACCGGTTACAAAATCAAGGAAATGCTATCAAGAATATTAAAAACCAATTGGGGCATATCACTACTGCGCTTAGTAACTGAACATCGGGAACTTTTCCTAGTACTGTGGAACCAAATCCTAAAGATCAAGGAAAAGAATAGATAAAAGCGATACAATTACAAAGTGGAAAAGAATTGAAAACAAGAGTGCAGAAAAAAACAGAAATTGAATAAGAGAAAGTGAATATAGAAAAAGAAAATGATCATGAATACCCAGATTTAGAATATCCACTTACACCAATGAAAATTACTGTGAAGAAACCTCCACCATTGTTTCCTCAAAGATTGAAACAACATAAAAAGGATAAACAATTTTCCAAGTTTATAGAAATTCTTAAGAAATTAATGGTAAATATTCCTTACATAGAAGCTTTAGAGAAAATGCCCAATTATGTGAAGTTTATGAAAGATATTTTGAACAAGAAAAGGCTTAGAGCAAATGCCCAATTATGTGAAATTTATGAAAGATATTCTGAACAAGAAAAGGAAGTTGTAAAATTTATGAAAGATATTCTGAACAAGAAAAGGAAGTTCACGGATAATGAAACTGTTGCACTTGGAGAGTGTCCTGCAATTATTCAGAAAAAGCTTCCTGAAAATTTAAACGATTTAGGTAGTTTCACTATATCATGTGCTATAGGTGAAAGATTTTATGGAAGAGCTTTATGTGATTTGGGAGCCAGCATTAATCTTATGCCTCTATCAATTTAATTAGAATTAGGAGAAGTCTCACCTACTTCTGTAACTCTACAGTTAGTAGATCATTCAGTTACATAGCCACTACCTATAACTCGTTAGTTAGCGCATCGTTCAGTTACTTATCGTGAGGGAGTTATAGAAGATGTGTTAGTAAAAGTTGATAAATTTTCAGTTAGAGGATCATTTAGTTACCTATCCTAAGGGAGTTATAACAGATGTGTTAGTAAAAGTTGATAAATTTATCTTTCCTGTGGATTTTATTATTTTATATATGGAGGAAGATAAAGAAATACCTATAATTTTAGGGAGACCATTTTTAGCTACTAGAAGAGCTATGATAGATGTTCAAAAGGGAGAATTAACTATGAGAGTTAATGATCAAGAAGTGGCTTTTAACATTGCAAAATCTATGAAATACCCTGCTGTTGAAAGAGATATTGAATGTTTTCGCATGAAAATTATTGAACATCTACTGAATAATGTGAAATCTATGAAATACCCTGCTATTGAAAGAGATAATGAATGTTTTTGGATGGAAATTAGTGAACATCTATTGAACGAGAATTTTAAAGAATATTTTGAATAGAAAAATGATTTTGAAGAAAAAGATGAAATTATTTTGGATGAAATAGAAAATGACGAATTAGATTATGTTCATGAAAGATTTGAGATGCTAGATATTACAGGAAATGCTGATAAGAATCTAGTTCCGTCAATTAAAAAACCACGTGAACTTGATTTGAAAATATTGCCTAACCACTTGAAGTATGTGTTTCTGGGAAACTCATCCACATTACCTGTTATTATATCTTTAGAGTTAAATGATTTGCAAGAGCAAAGACTTTTGGATACATTGAAAAGATATAAGAAAGCTTTTGGTTGGACCTTAGCTGATATTAAAGGAATCAGTCCTTCGATATGTATGTACATAATTATATTAGATGAACAATATAAACCAAGAGTTGATCCACAAAAGAGATTCAGAATTATACTGGATGAACAATATAAACCAAGAATTGATC
The DNA here is from genome assembly GCA_002079205.1 of Phalaenopsis hybrid cultivar. NCBI lineage: Eukaryota > Viridiplantae > Streptophyta > Magnoliopsida > Asparagales > Orchidaceae > Phalaenopsis > Phalaenopsis hybrid cultivar. The sequence continues at coordinate 228,666 of JXCR01098953.1, forward strand.
CACAAAGGAGATTAAACCCAATGATAATGATATTAGATGAACAATATAAACCAAGAGTAGATCCACAAAGGAGATTAAACCCAATGATGAAAGAAAATAAAGCTTTTGGTTGGACCTTAGCTGATATTAAGGGAATCAGTCCTTCAATCTGTATGCACAGGATTATATTAGATGAACAATATAAACCAAGAGTTGATCCACAAAGGAGATTAAATCCGCTGATGCATTTGGTTGGACCTTAGCTGATATTAAAGGAATCAGTCCTTCGATCTGTATGCACAAAATTATGGATGAACAATATAAACCAAGAGTTGATCCACAAAGGAGATTAATAATGATGAAAGAAGTAGTTAAGAAGGAAATTCTGAAATGGTTGGACACTGGAATTATATATCCTATTTTGGATAGTGTTTGGGTAAGTCCAGTTCATTGTGTTCCTAAGAAAGGAGGTGTGACTGCTGAATCACAAGAGAATAATGAATTAATACATATCAGACAAGTTACTGGGTGGCGTATTTGCATTGATTATAGAAAAATTAAACTCTGCCACCAAGAAAATGTCACTTCCCTTTACCATTGTTAGACCAAATAGTGGATAGACTTGCTGGGCACAAATATTTTTGTTTTTTAGATAGATATACCGGCTACCATCAAATTCCTATTGCTCCTGAGGATCAAGAAAAGACAACATTTACTAGTCCTTTTGGAACTTTTGCTTTTTGAAGAATGCCTTTCGGATTATGTATTGTACCTGCAAAATTCTAGAGATTTATGATGTCTATATTTAGTAAGTTAATTGATGATGGAATAGAAGTGTTTATGGATGATTTCTTGCATATTTAGTAAGTTAATTGATGATGGATTGGAAGTATTTATGGATGATTTCTCTGTATTTAGAACATCATTTGATGCATGCTTAAATTCTCTTGAAATAGTTTTGGAGTTATGCGAAAGAACTAATTTAGTTCTAAATTGGGAGAAATGTCAATTTATGGAGAACTAATTTAGTTCTAAATTGGGAGAAATGTCAATTTAAGGAGGAATAGTGTTAGGGCATAAAATTTCAAAAAATGGTATGGAAGTAGACCTTGCAAAAATTCAAGTTATAGAATTGTGTTAGGGCATAAAATTTCAGAAAATACTATAGAAGTAGACCCTGCAAAAATTTAAATTATATCTAAAATAACACCACTTACTAATGTAAGAAGGGTTAGAAGTTTTCTTGGACATGTTAGTTTTTACAGACGTTATATTAAAGATTTTTCAAAAATTACCAAACCACTATGCAAACTTTTAGAAAAGCACAAGAAATTTGGGTTTACTGAAAACTATTTAAATGCCTTTGAGCTATTAAAAAAAGCTAATCACAACCCCTATAATAATTTCACCTAACTGGGAGAAACCATGCGATGCTAGTGATTATGCTATTAGAGTTGTTCCTAGACAAATGTATGATAGGATTTTTAAAGTTATACACTAGTAAAACTCTTAACGATGCTCAAATTAACAACGCTGTTACTGAAAAAGAGTTATTGGCTATTGTGTATGCTTTTGACAAATTTAGATCTTATTTA
>JXCR01098954.1:8519-25854 GCA_002079205.1 Phalaenopsis hybrid cultivar
ATAGAGAATCTAAAGTCTTCAATTATTACGCCTCTTCTTCAGTGCTTTCTCCTCCTCTAATATCTCCCATAGATTGGTAATGAACATATAAATTTTAAAAGGATCGGTACGGGAATTGATCTGTCAAATTCAAATTTCCTTTGATCCACCCATTTTCCTTAAACAACCGAAATAATCCTGCTTCAAAAGTTCCAGTGTGATCAAAATTTTCTTTCATTCTCCAATTTGGGTGATCGAAAAGGTATTTAAGATCTCCTACTGCATTTATAATAATCTAAAGTTCCCTTTCAATTTTCTTCAATTTCTTTTCCAAAGCAAGCGAACTTCCAACTGTTGGTGGTATTAACAGAGTTGAAGCATGTGAAGATTGATCTATGATGGCTTCTAATACTTCATTTCAATTTCCAAAATAATTCTCAACTATAAGGATCATGGGCTCCTAAGGTAATAAAGTCTTTTCCCAACTTTCATATGGCACTTGGGCTTGACTGCAAATCAAAAAGATGGTAGATGGATGCCCAAGTCCATAAATTGGTCCATTAGTAAGGATACTCATAATAGAGTGAAGTATAATATACCCTATATCAATGGGTTTTTCCATTTGAATGCAATAATTTAAAATAGCACATTCTTTGGTGACTCTACTAATTTTCGTATTAGGGAGTAACTTTGCAGCAATAAAGAAATGCCATTTCTTCGAGATTGGATTAAATAATGAAGTGGAGAAACTAACATATCCTTAATTTCATACCTCCCACATCTCACTTTGATTCGTTAGAAGATTATACACAGCTTGCATCAAATCTCGCATAGGAATGAAATTTATATAATGATAGATTAGAACTATGTCTATCATATACAATTCATTAATCCTTGCAGAAGTAAATGGTACAGCCTTACCTCATAGGAAGGCAACACCTTGAGTAATTCCATGTAAGTTTGCATATAATTCCTTCACCATAGGTACGACAACCTTAGAGATAGTGTAACCCAAAACTTCTCAACACCTTTATAGAATGATCTTATCAATCAGACCAGTTAGATTGATCACTCCATCATTAAAAAATCCTCTTTCCATGATCAATCTCGTCTTCGTAATAACTTTATCATATAATCGTTGTGCGTCAAAACTAATAAGCTTTCTTTTGTTGAAAACTCAACATCTTAAAGTATTTCTAGAATTGGAAGCCATGAAATCCAAAAATAGGAAGCCTCTAGGCGTCCAAGAATGTTTTTAGGGCTTTTTATACTCTCCCAGGCAGATATTATGAAGTGAAATCGCACCAAAATCCACCAAAAGTCATCTAAAACCGTCCAACCATCCTCGGTACAGTCGACGCTCCCGATTGGTGCTGCCGGCTCTGATGTTTATTATCTATGGTGTCGTTGGCACCCATTCTAGCGTTGTCGGTGCTAGTGGCAAGAATTGCGACTTTCATTTTTTTTTGTTTCAATTCGATTCCAAATTTTCCTACAATACCAATATTTGACTTAATTTATAATAAATGCAATTGTGTAGGATTATTAACTAGTAATATATAAGACACTTAATTAATAAAATAATAATACATAGCAATATAAGTATGGGTTGCCTCCCACAAAGCCCTTGGTTTAACGTCGTCAGCCCGACATACCATTTATTTAGTTGGGTTGACTTAACATTAAAACTTCTTTAATTTGAGATATGTGCCCTTCATAATAATGTTTTAAATGATGCCCATTAACTTTAAATAGCTTTCCAGTGTTAGGATTTTAATAATAACAGTTCCATAATGATACAGTTTAATCACTTTAAATGGTCCTAACTATCTGGATTTTAGTTTTCCTGGAAATAATCTCAATCTTCTATTATACAGTAGAACTTCTTGTCCAGGTTCAAATTTCTTCTTAATAATCTTTCGATCATGCCATATTTTCATTTTCTCTTTGTAGATTTTTGCATTATCATATGCTTCATTTCTAATCTCCTTAAGTTCATTGAGTTGCCATAACTTTTTCTCACCAGCATCCTGTAAATAAAAATTAAATTCTTTAATAGCCCAAAATGCTTTATGTTCCAATTCTACTGGTAAATGACATATTTTTTCAAAAATCAATCTATATGGAGACATTCCTACAGAAGTTTTATAAGCGGTTTTGTATCCCAATAATGCAGTATCTAGTCTAGCAGACCAATCCAATTTATAAGGATTTACAGCTTTTCCTAAAATGCGTTTAATTTCATGATTTGATATTTCTGCTAGACCACTAGTCTGAGGATGATTGGCACTAGAGAATCTATACATTATATCATATTTCATGATTAATTTTTTGATTCTCTTATTCCTAAAATGATATCCTCCATCAGTAATGATTACTCTTGACATTCTATATCTTGTAAAAATATTTTTAGTTAAAAATTTAGAAACACTCCAAGCGTCACATCTAGGCACAACAATAGCTTCAATCCACTTTGACATAAAATCAACAGCAAGTAATATATATAAATTTCTAAATGAAGGCATAAATGGTCCCATAAAGTCTAATCCCCACACATAAAAAATTTTAACTTCTAATGTGTAATTTAGAGGCATTTTGTTTCTTCTAGAAATATTTCCTACTCGTTGACATCTATCGCATGTTTTAATATATTCATTAACATCTCTAGAAATAGTAGGCCAATAATATCCAGCTTGTAAAATTTTATATGTAGTTATATTTATTCCAAAATATCCTCCAAATTCAGAATCATGCCATCTTTGAATTATCTGTTGAGTTTCTTTATAAGGCACACATCTTCTAATAATTAGATCTTTACATTGTTTATATACATATGAGTCATCCCAAAAATAGTCTTTCAAATCATAGATAAATTTCTTTAATTATGCATTATTGATATCAGGTGGAAGAATATCACTTACAATATAGTTTACTATATCAGCATACCATGGTACTTCCATTTCATCAATACTACATAAATGTTCATCAGGGAAATTTTCTAAACTTTCATTTGCAAAATTAGTTAATATTTCTATTTCTAATCTAGACAAATGATCAGCTATTTGATTATCATTTCCTTTTCAATCAACCATGGTAAAATCAAACTCTTGCAATAGAAGTATCGATCTAATTAATCTCGGTATAACATCCTTCTTTTGCATGAAGTAATTAATAGCAGAATGATCTATATGCACTACACATTTAGTTCCAATTAAAGAAGGTCTAAATTTATCAAAGACATAAAAAATAGCTAATAACTCTCTTTCGGTAGTAGTATAATTAATTTGGGCATTATTTAGAGTTTTACTAGCATAATATGTAACTTTTAAAACTTTGTCGTGCGTTTGTCCTAATACAACCCCAATAGCATAATCACTAGCATCGCACATTATTTTAAATTATTTCTCCTAGTTAGGTGGTACTATTATAGGTGCGGTGAATAATTTTTTCTTTAATAAATCAAATGTTGTTATGCATTCCTCATTAAAATCAAATTACGTATCTTTTTCTAAAAGTTGGAGTAGGTGTTTAATTATTTTTGAAAATTTTCATATGTAGCGCCAATAAAAACCAACATATTCTAGACTCACCCCTTTAGCACTATTATGAGGTGGTAATATTTTTATAACTTGATTTTTGCAGGATCTACTTCCATGCCCTTTTCAGAAATTGTATGCCAACATTTTTCTCAATTTAAATCTATGTTGATTTTATCACATACTTCAAGAAAATTTTCTAAATTATTAAGGCATAACTCAAATGAAGTCTTAAATACAAAAAAATCATCCATAAACACTTCCATTCCATGCTCTATAAAATTGTTAAAAATTGACGTCATACATCTTTTAAATGTTGGAGGTGCATTGCATAATCCAAAAGACATTCTATGAAAAGCAAATTTTTTGTATGGGCTTATAAACATTATTTTCTCTTGATCCTCTAGAGCAATTGGAATTTGGTGATATATGGTATATCCATCTAAAAGCAATAATATTTTTTCACGGCCAATCTATCCAACATTGGGTCTAGAAAGGGTAAAGGAAAGTGATCTTTTCTGGTGGCCATATTTAGTTTTCTATAGTCAATGCAAATTCGCCAACCAGTTACTTGTTTTATTGATATTAATTAATTTTTCTCATTTTCTTCAATAGTCACTCCTCCTTTCTTCGGAACATAGTGAATTGGGCTTACTCAAGCACTATTTGAAATAGGATATATAATTTCAGCATCTAACCACTTTAAAATATCTTTTTTAACAACTTATTTCATTATTAGGTTTAATCTTCTCTGAGAATCTGCTTTAGGATCATACTGTTCATCTAATAAAATTTTGTGCATACAAATTGAAGGACTAATTCCTTTAATATCTGCTAAGAAGCCTTTTTATACTTTTTTAACATCTCTATCAACTTTTGTTCGTGAATTTCAATTAACTCAGAAGACATAATAACAGGCAATGTAGATGACTCACCTAAAAATACATATCTTAAATGGGCAGGTAATATCTTCAATTCAAGTTCAAGTGGTCTAATACTTGAAGCAATAAGATGTTTACTAACATTTTCCAGCATGTCTATTGCTTCAAATTTGCTCTGAATATAATCCAAATCTTCCTCTTTTACTTCATCTTAAGTATCAAAACTTTCTCCTTGCTTCAATTTATCTTCAAACTCATTCTTAAACCGCTCATTACTTAGATAATCAACTGCCTCCATCGTCAAGCATTCATTATCTTTTTCTAATGCAGGATATTTCATAGCTTTTTCTATATTAATTTTCACTTCTTGATCATTAACCCTCATTTTTAATTCTCCTTTTTGCACATCTATTATAGCTCTCCTTATTTCGAGAAATGGTCTCCCTAACATAATAGGAATCTCTTTATCTTCCTCCATATCCAAGACTATAAAGTCTACAGAAAAAATAAATTTATCCACTTTTACTAGCACATCTTCTATAACTCCTTTTGGATAAGTTATTAATAAAGGCATAAGATTGATTCTAGCTCCTAAATCACATAAAGCTTTTCGGTAAAACTTTTCTCCAATTGCACAAGGTATAGTAAAACTACCAGGATCTTTTAATTTTTCAAGAAGCTTTTTTTTGAATAATAGCACTACACTCTTCACTGATTGCAATGGTCTCATGAGCTGTAAACTTCCTTTTCTTGTTTAATACATCCTTCATAAATTTCACATAATTTGGCATTTGTTCCAAAGCTTCAACAAAAGGAATATTTATCATTAAATTATTAAGGATTCCCAAAACTTTTGTAAATTTTTTATCTTTATTCTTCTGCTTTAGTTTTTAAAGAAACAGAGGTAATGGTTTTTTCTATAGGGACTTGTGTTTATTCATTTTCCTATTGAGCATTTTCCATTTCTTCCTTCTCTTCGTCAACTTCAGTTTCTCTTTGGATCCTTGTTTCAACTTATTTTCCACTTCATAATTGAATAGCTTTAATTTTCTCTTTATTTTGATCTTTTGCATTAACTTCCACAATACTTGAAAGAATTCGAGAAGGTCTATTACTAAGTGCAGAAGCAATATATCCTAATTGATTTTCAATATTTCTAAACCCTTGATTCTATATTTGATTTCTCGTATTCAACATTACTTCTTCCATCGTCAACTTCTTTTCCTTAACTTGTGGTTTAGGGTTGGAGTTAAATCCTGGAGGATAATTAGGTCAAAAATTAAAATTTTTTTGATTGTTTAGATTTCTGGATGGATTCACCGAATTATTATAATTATTTCAACTAAAATTAGGGTGATTTTTCCATTCAAGGTTAAAATAGTTAGAATAGGGATTGTTATTTTGATTATTTATAGCATTTAAAGTTTCATAAGATGATTGAGTATCAATAATCTGTCCTAGTGAATTCTCATCAAAACGGGGGGTATTTTAGAGCAATTCACTCCAATTAGTTCATTCTTTTTAGAAATAGCAGCAATTTCAGATGTCAAAATAGACATTGTATCAGAATCATGAATACTAGCTACTCTCTTAGGATTTACCCTATTAGAGGGCCATTAAAAATTATTAGTAGCCATTTCTTCAATTAAAGAATATGCTTCATCAAAAGGTTTTGACATTAATGAACCACCCGCAATAGCATCTATAATAGATCTAAGTGATCCTACAAATCTATTGTAAAATGTTTGAAATATTAACCAATTTGGTAAAGCATGGTATGGACACTTTCTAAGAAGATTTTTAAATCTTTCTCAGGCTTCGTATATTGATTCCCCTTCAAAATAATAAAAAAATGTAATATCAATTCTAAGCTTAGCGATTTTTTCGGAAGGAAAATATTTAGCCAAGAGTTTCTATGATAGTTCTACCCAAGTTCTAATAGATCCATGTGCTAACAAATTTAACCATGCCTTCGCTTTATCCCTTAATGAAAAAGGAAAAAGTCTAAGCCTAAGAACATCATTAGACACTCCGTCGTATTTAAATGTAGCATAAATTTCAAGAAAAGTAGCAAGATGTTAGTTAAGATCATTAGTAGGTAATCCTCCAAACTGATTATTTAGTACCATCTGGATAATAGTAGGTTTAACTCAAATGAATTAGCAGCAAGATCATAATTTTAAATAGTCAAGTGAAGTTCATTTGCTGTCAGATTCGCATAATCTTTTAAAGATCTTTGTCGATTTTAATTTATTATATTATCTAAGTTATTCACCCTTTCTTGTAAAATTTTAATTTCTCTTTGTTGTTTTCAAATTTTTCTAATAATACGTTCTAATTCTGAATCGTAAGGTACTAAACCTTCAGATCCTATATTTCACATAAACAAATAAAGTAAGCAAAGTAAAATAAACACTCTAATAAAAATATTTCTTTTAGATTTTTTATTTTTAAATCTTTTTTATGATATATATATTATCTCTAAATTTCTTAATTTATCAAAACTATTTAATTTAACTGTTACCTTCTCCGGCAACGACGCATAAAACATGATCTAGTTTTTTTTTTTGCGATAGATTGTGTGAAATTTAAATAAGTATAATCAATTAATATTCAGATTCTACAGAAGTATACATATTGTTATCAAGTAATAATGGAATTTCTATTTAAGCCCCAAATATCATTCCCATGGGGAAGATTTAAATTGGAAATATTAAATTTGCTAGGAAATTCACTGAAAGTCAATTGAAATCGTTATCACTAATTTCAATTGTTGAGATGTAATCAAAATTAAATTTCTAAACTATTATCAAATAAAAAATGCCAAGTTTAAAACATTAAATACTAATCTATTAACTATGTTTATGTAACGAAGATTTTTATGTGAAAATGCATCCTTCCCACTACAATGAAGCTATGTTAAAATGAGAAGAGATAAATGTTCATAATATGTATTGTGCTAAATAGGAGCAATTTTAATACACTACCCTAATACAGTGCATAGAAAATCAGTGGCTAATATCAGTGTTTTGTCCATAAATCTGTGGCTAGGCTAGGAGGATACCGTCTCCCACTCCAGAGCTCCCACTTCCCTTCACCTAAGGGCTAGCTCTCACTTAATTTTTTAAATAATAAGACCGAATTGAAGATTTTAGTCTATTACCCTAAAGGTTCTCCAATTCTACACCCAACAAAGGATATTTCCTTATTTATTTGCACGTAATTCTATAAACGATGTTCTCCACCATGGAATCAAATGTGATCCTCACTCTATTGTAAAACTCATACTCCATCTCCTGGATCATATATTTCACAACACATTTTAACAATTCAATTTGTCAGATCGAAAAGTAAATTAAGTTCGGAGTTGAAAAATCATCACAATTTATTTCATATTTTATTATTGGCACATTCAGATTATCTCTTCATTTCACCATATCTCAGAGTAGGGAGAAAGATAGAGGAAACTACTCAGACATCATGAGAAAGAAATAACAAAACACAAATTTCATATATAAAAGAAAGTTTATACAACACCGATAAACAAACAATACTTATCTGAAAAATCTTTCTCAAAGAAATTCATTTGTAGACTTTCTTTAGAAATGCAGGAAGAAGATATCTCTCACTTTTCTCCTTCTGCAACACTCTTACAGAAACTTTAACACTAAATCACACCACAAAAACTCTAAACTATGAAAGCAAAATAAAAAAATTGACTCCAATATGGTAGTGGAATGGAATGATGTGGTGCAAAAAATTAACGTAAAGAAGTGAAAAATGTAGAGGAGCACTTTTTCTTATGAAATTCGGCCCCAAATAGTGCCCAAGGTTGGTTCTCCAAAAGGTATCTCCAAAAACTCTTCAAAAAATTGACCAAACACCACGAACCTTTTAGAAACCGGATCTGCACTGCCTTTGGCACCGTCTAGGCTGGTCTAGCGCTGTCGGCACTGAGTAAAAATCTGCAGCCTTAAGTTGTTCTACGCCGTCGGCGTTGACCTCGGCGCTGCCGGCATGGAGCATTTCTTCTAAAATGTAATTTTGACTCCATATTTCATCCTTTTTTCTTTCTTTTTGCTTTAAGCCCTAAAAATCAACAACCTGCAAGAAAACATCAAAATACCTTCCATTAAAGTGTAATATCACAAAAAATAAGAATAAAATATGGGTCTAAAAAAGCATATATGTTTGGTGTATCTGACGACCTCCTCAGGGTTGTTATATTAGGAGACAAGCAGATCAGCCATATGGAGAAAAGAATGAAGGAGATGGTCACCACCAAGGCCACTATGGCTACAATGCATGGACAATCCTAGTCACAAATGTTATCTTCTCCAAGAGTCAACCAGCAAGAGCTTATTCACATTACAGACGAAAGGAGAGAAGTTACATCCGCCAACAGAGGTAATCGGCCGAAGAATGATTCCGCCCAAAGTGTAATACCAGAGAATGATAATAATCAGATGGTTGAACAAAAAATTTGGGAGGCCTTAGTCCAATCTAAAAGAGGAGCATCTATTTCAAAGGGTAGATCTTACTCGGAAGAATTTGAGGTTGTACCATATCCCAAGTGCTTTATGTCACAAAATTTCAAGACGTTCGATGGAACTAGAAATCCCATACATCATATAGCCCATTTTTGAGCTAATTGTTGCAATGTCAGAGGAAATGAAGCCATGCTTTTTCTTTAGTTTGTTAGCAGCTAGTCAGGGATAGTATTTGATTGGTATGTCGAGTTGCCTAACGAATTAGTAAAAACTTTTGTCGAGTTGGAGAACTTATTTGAGAAAATATTTGCTGGAGCACAACATCACATCACCATAAGGGATCTCATAGTAGAAAGACAAAAGTCTAATGAGACCTTGGTGGATTACATCTTTAGGTGGAGAAACTTAAGCATGAAATCTGAATCTCAACTATAGGAACAACATGTAATTGAGATTCTACTCAAGTGCATTCATGGACCAATAGCTTTCTGTTGACCTCAATTTTGGTTGAGGTTTAGTTTCTCCTCTTTAATAGCCTAGGGTCTAGCCATGGGACTTTTCTTTTTGATTATTCCTAGTAAACTAGACTTGGAACCCTCACAATTAAAAATTCTACCCTCTTCTTTACTCAACTTGGAGTTCCACATTTTGGTTCTAACCTCTGAATACTTAGTAGGTGGGGTCACTGTGGGGAAACTCAAGATGAGTGACCCTTAGGATTGTTGGACCTTAGGGTTGACCTTGGGTGTTGGTCTGGAGCTNGTCGGGGAGACTCTTGTTAGGTCGTCGCCTCCGCACCTGTCAAGTCCGTCATTCCTGTGGAGAAGAGAGTTTTCACCACTACTGCCACTAGACTTGTTATCATCGCACTGACCATTTTGTCTGCTAAAGGGAAAGAGATTCTGTATGAAGAGGATTTAACTAAAGTGTTTGCTCCTCTGCCATCAATGTTTGAGGTTGGTTCAAGTTCGAGGATTATGCTGTTGACTAAGTCACAGAGGAGGAACTGTAACCGCAAGATTTTGAAGGCTAGGAGAGCAGAGGCTGCAAAGTTGGCCCTCGCCAAGGAAACTTTTCAGCCGAATGAAATTGAAGTATCTGAGACCTCAACTCTCCTCAGAGGGAGCAAGTTTCACCCACTGTCTGTTGATACCAGAGAAGTGAGCATCTATAGGATTGCTACTGCATTACTGCCACCTCATGATCACGATGAGAAAAAGAGAAGCCCACAACCCTCACCCAAGTTCATTCTATTTTTGAGAAATTAGCCAAAAAAGAATGTTATTCCATCACCGAGCTGTTGAAAATAATGAGATGTGTCATGTCGCCACAAATGAAAACTGAGATGTTAATGAAGGATGAGTCCTTTAAACAGTTTTAGTGGTCGGCAGGAGCACCACGGTCTTGTATTCTCGCCAAACTCTGTTTGGGAGACCGTGTTGACACTGTTGCCATTGTCGCAGATGCTGTCACCATTGTCTCGAGACCTACAACACAGATCAATCAATTCTCTCTTGAGTTCAGGAGTATCGCCTACCACTGTTTGTGAAGAGCCCCTGAGGATGAATAGTGTAAAGAGACCGTTCACTAATCACCTGGTCTGCACACTAGAGAGCTTGCTTCCTTCCAATGCATTGATGTCACTATCTAGACATCCTATCTCAAAACATCAACGTCGAGAAAGGAATTGTGGATACCTAGGGTTGTTGGACCAGTACTTCTGGAAAATTTGGGGAAGCATCCTCTCGAAATGGAACATGAATCTGAACTTCAACCGTCATCGTCATAGCAACTTCAGAGCCCATCACAGAGAAGAAGGATATTAAGATAGTAAAAGGGAAGGCAGTTGGTGTTACGCTGGAAAGGATCAGAGCCAAGATTACATAACCAGCGAAGGAATGAGGAATGGATTTTGATGACGAGGATTATGACTTGTCAGATTACATGGATGACGATTTCGTGAAAATCAACATTGTTGAGACCAGGGCTATGTCATCTTCACCCGATGCTCTACTGCTTGTCAGGGAGAACGCAATGGATGATTGAAAAAGTGTCATCTAACAAAGAGACGAACAAATCGGTTGCTCAAAAAGAAGTTGAAGAAATGGTGGCCTGTTGACCTCATTTTTTATGAGGTCAAATTTTTCTCTTTAGGAACCTAGGTTCTAGCCTTAGGATTTTCTTATGGACTATCTTAGAGGACTAGTAAGGGAATCCACACTCCACATAAAAATTATAGACAATTTTTTACTCTTCTTGTGAGGTCCCACCTGAGTGGTCATAAGCCCCTAAATGTCATTTTGGGATGGCTAAGACCAACATGTGGAGACTCAAGAGTGAGTTCCTATATGTTCAATCAGGCCTTAGGACAACCTTGGGTGGCTCAGGTTTGTTCTCACACACACCTACACACACTCAAACCCATTATTTTCTCCACATACCCCAAAACCCTAAAATCACACACTGGACCTACCTCCTTAACTCTTTTAGGAACTCACATGAGTGATCACAAGCCCTAAAATGTCATTTGGGATGGCTAAGAACAACATGAAGAGACTCAAGAATGATTTCTCATTAGGTGTCTTATGGTCCCAGGAGGGTTATCTATGAAATGCATGATTACCTTACCAAAGTTACCAAATTGAACCTATGAGACTACCACATGACCCAATTCATTTCTCTCAACTACCACATGACCCAATTTGACCAATTTGACCATCTTTAACCAAAACCCCCAAATTTGTCTTTAAAGGCCCAAATTTCCCAAATCCAACTCAAATGTCCATCAATTTGATCTCAATTGATCCCAATTCCAATCCTAAACTCAAATTNTTTTTATATATTTTATCTCGAACTTTCATAATTTACCAAATCTATTTAATTTATCATTACCTTCCCTGACAATGGTGTAAAAAACGTTATCCAAAAAATATAGTTGTGTAAAACTTATAAAGTTGACTCTGTTTTACAACGATGCTAAAAACTTGATGCGTTATTTTATGAATAAGAAATTTAAGCAATTTATGTTGGGATTCTACGCAAGTATACATACCGTTATCAAGTAATATAAGACCTTCTATTTAAGTCCCAAATATTAATCTCACGAGGAAGATTTAAATTGAAATGACAAATTAACTAAGAAATTCATAAGAATAAAATGAAATTACTGTCTCTAATTTCAAATTTTTTGAGATTCTAAACTACTCGACTTTTGGTTGAGGTTTAGTTTTTCCTTTTTAGCAGCTTAGGGTCTAGCCATAGGATTTTTTCCAATTGACTATTCTTAGAAAACTAGATCTGGAACCCTCACTACTAGAAATTCCAAACTCTTCTCTACTCAACTTGAAGTTCCACATATTGGTACTAACCTCTAGCCCTTAGTAGGTAGGGTCACTATGGGGGAAACTCAAGATGAGTCAAGCTTAGGACTACTAGACCTTGGGGTTAACGCTGGGTGTTGGTCTGGAGCTAAGGCACTCACTACACTCACTACACTCACAACCACTCACAACCCTAAAACTCAAATTTCTAGCCTAGATCCCTTGATCTTTTGGGATACTCATGTAGATGGTCCCCTAAACCTACTAGCCTTAGGGCTATGTTTTGGCTAAGACCACTACATAGAGGACCCAAAATGGGGTTTCCATTGGTCCATAGCTTATTGATAGTGGTTGGCATTTCAACTCTACCAAGACACCCAAATTACCCAAAATCACCAAAATTGGCCAAATTACCAAAATACCCCTCCTTACCCCAAATGCCAAAAATTCCAAAAATTCCCAGAAAATCCCAATAAATCCCAAATATTCCCAATTTCATTTATCTCAACTAATACATGACCCAATTTGGCCAATTTGACCATTTTTAGCCAAAACCCCCAAATTTTCCTTTAAGGGCCCAAATTCCCCAATCTCAACTCAAATGTCCATCAAGTTGATCTCAATTGACCCCAATTCCAATCCTAATCTCAAATTAACTTTTTATATAACCAAATTAAACCAAATCTAGGCTTAATTGGTTCATGATTTGAGCCCAATTTTGAGTTAGGTTAAAGCCCCAATTTTAACCATATGACCTAATCTCACCAANGGAGTTAAGGCATTCACTACACTCATCTACACTCGCAATCACTCACAACCCTGAACTCAAATTTCTAGCCTAGATCCCTTGATCTTTTGGGATACTCATATAAGATGGTCTCCTAAACCTACCAGCCCTAGGGTTATGGTTTTGCTAAGACCACTATGTAGAGGACCCAAAATGGGATTTCCTTTGGTCCATGGCTTATTCGTGAGGATTGGTATCTCAACTCTACCAAAATACCCATCTTGGCCTTTTACCCCTAACACACCCCCTAATTACCAAAATACCCCTCTTTGACCCAAAATTCCAAAAATTCCAAAAAATCCCCAAAAATCCCAATAAATCCCTAATATTCCTAATTTCATTTCTCTCAACTACCCCATGACCCAATTTGGCCAATTTGACCATCTTTAACCAAATCCTCAAATTGCCATTTAAGGGTCCAAATTTCCCCAAATTCAACTCAAATGTCCATCAATTTGATCTCAATTAACCTTTTAAAGACTCAAATTTCCCCAAATCCATCTCAAATGTCCACCAATTTGATCTCAATTGACTCCAATTCCAATCATAAACTCAAATTCACTTTTTATATGACCAAACTAAACCAAATTGAAGCTCAATTGGTCCATGATTTGAGCCCAATTTTGATTTGGGTCAAAACCCCAATTTTGACCTGTGAACCTAATCTCACCAAATTGAACCCATAGCCTAGTAAATTGGCCTCAATTGATGTTGAAAAATCAAATCTCACCAAATTGAACCCATAGCCTAGTCAATTGGCCTCAATTAATGTTGAAAAATCTTCATCTGACCAAATTGAACCCATAGCCTAGTCAATTGGCCTCAATTAATGTTGCAAAATCTTTACCTCACTAAATTGAAACCACAACCTAGTCAATTGGCCTTAATTAATGTTGGAAAATCTTTATGACATTCCTATACATCAAAATCAACCATCAATTGGCCTTGGTGAAGCCTCAAATCCATTTGNGGACATCCAATTCATGTTGGAAACTCTTAATGAGGTCCCTACTAACTATGTATAATAATAGATTTGGACTTAGCCCAAGGATAACCCAAGCTAGACCCAAGCCTAGCCCAACATAACCAAATTGATCAAGGTTCAAAATTCCCTCAAATTGATCCTTCAATTGAGCTCAAAACCACTTCCATTCTTCACCAAAGTTGTTCCTTATGATCATCTACACCATTCAATTGAGCTCAAAACCACTTCCATTCTTCACCAAAGTTGTTCCTTATGATCATCTACACCCCCAATTGAACTCAAAACCATTTCCATCCTTCACCAAAGTTGTTCCTTGTGATCATCTACACCAGTCCCTTAAATTGAGCTCAAAACCACTTCCATCCTTCACCAAAGTTGTTCCTTATGATCATATACACCAACCAATATTTATTTGGGGCAATTGACATGGCTAACCTAGCACAAACCCAAGTTTTGGTCATTTTCACCCACTTGGACCCATACACTAAATGTGATCTAACCACCCTAAAGTCACCAAATTAACTCCACCCCAGCCATTAGTTTAACTTAGTGACCATTCAAAACACCATGAAACCACCTAAATAAAGCCATGGACTAAAGGTCCCGCAAATTATGGGATATTATTTCCAAACATGCACATGCTTAAGATATCTTTGCCAAATCAAAGCACATTTGCATTAAATTGTTGTGATGGGTTCCTCTGGNCTACCAAAATACTCATCTTGGCCTTTTACCCCTAAGACACCCTCAAAATTACCAAAATACCCCTCTTTGACCCAAAATCCCAAAAATCCCAAAAATTCCAAAAATTTCCAAAAATCCCAATAAATCCCAAATATTCTCAATTTTATTTCTTTCAACTACCACATGATCCAATTTTGTCAATTTTACCATCTTTAATCAAAATCCCCAAATTGCCCTTTAAAGACCCAAAATTCCCCAAATCCATCCAAATGTATATCAATTTGATCTTAATTGACCACAATTTCAATCCTAAACTCAAATTAACTTTTTATATGACCAAACTAAACCAAATACAAGCTGAATTGGTCCATAATTTGAGCCCAATTTTGATTTAGGGCAAAACCCCAATTTTGACCATATGACTTAATCTCACCCAATTGAGCCCATAGCCTACTCAATTGGCTTCAATTAATGTTGAAAATCTTTACAACATTCCTACACATCAAAATCAACCATAAATTGGCCTTGGTGAAGCCTCAAATCCATTTGATTTTGGTTTAAATCCAAAATTCCCAAATTTAGCCCCAAATTGCCTAAGTCCCCAAATTTCACCCCATTGATTGCCTTAACCTCCAAATTGGCATACAATTCATGTTGAGAACTCTTCATGAGGTCCCTATTGACGATTTAAGACAATCAATTTGGACCTAGCCCAAGGCTAACCCAAGCTAGACCCAAGCCTAGCCCAACATGACCAAANTATTTTAAATTATGAAGTATTAGAGCCTTGGGGGCAAATGTGTAATTTTGGAAATTTAGCCTTAATTAACATTTAGGCTTAAGTCAAGGAGAAAAGAGGGTAACCTCTATTCTTTATAATTTATTTGATGCTTGAAACACAAAGGGGTGAACTGGTAGAAACCAATCTCACTTTCTTAATTAAGATTAATAAATAAATTTATTTTGATGCTTGAAACACAAGGGGCGTAGTTGAAACCAATTTCACTTTCCTCATTAAAAAGATAAGTTAATAAATTTCTAAATTATTAAGATTTGGAAGTTTATTAAAATTAGATGATCCTGGACTTAGGGGTATAAATTTTGAAGCCAATAATTAATCAATTTAATACCCCTACCTTGATCTTCAAATAAAATCCAAATCATGAATCGTGACCACTTAAAGTTTAACATTTTCAAGACTAATTAAGACACTCACCTAGGTCTTAAGGGCTTAGTAGTGATTTAAGCTAAAGTAAAAATTGATTAAAAAAAGATTAGAGAAATAAATATGATTAAATCAAACATCTTTGAAACACCACTAAGCCCAATTAGGATTAAAATTTGGCTAAGTGTTCAAATTACACTAACTCCCCTTCAAGGGTCTTCACCCACATAATTCTCAAATTAAATCATAAGTGATAATTACCCTATTCCTAGGGATAATTGAGACATCAGGGTTCCCTGAGTAATAAGGGTATTTGTAGGATGAACCATTAAGCAACATAATAAGTTTAGATAGACTCGAGACTTTTCACTAGTTGGTGAGAGGGAGGCATGGACCTGCTTCCCCCTCCTAACTTTTGGATACCTCAGAGGCTATTAAAACTTCATTATTCTCTGCTCAATGGAATCTTCCTTAATTAAACTTCTAAGGACCCGCAAAGATATGACATAGGGTTAGGAAAATTACCAAAATTTTACCCTTTCCCTTAATGGAATCATCCTTAATTAAACTTCTAAGGACTCACCAAAATTTTACCTTTCCTATTCTTCATAAACTACCTTAACATGCATTTTAAGTTTCAGGTGGTGGAACGAGAAGACTCGTCAGGTATGTTTTTACAGTTTATAGTATCGTCTTTCTTCTTCCTTTTCCTTACATATTTCATGCTTGCATTTACCTACATAAACTTGCATGTTAACCATAACCATAACCAAAACCAAAACTAAAATCAACCAAGATAAAATTCACCGCCAGAACATGTAAAATGTAAAACAATTCAAAAATTAATCACAAACATCACACAAAACCACAACTTTAACTAAAATAAGATGTCTCTATCGGATGAAGAATTCCTCGGAGGAGGTAACCTATGGTTGCTAACGAGGATCCCCACAGTTTAAATGAAATTATGGAACTCATTAAGTTGTGTTTAGTAAGTTCATTTGGACTAAGTGAATCCAATATAAAATAGTGATGTCGGAACGAGGGAACCGTAGGATTCTAACCGGTGCCGCTCTAATCAACTTTAATATGCCCTCATAAAATTTAAAGAACTTCAACCATAGGGNTAGGCCGAGATCTTAAGGTTTTAGTGTGGACGGGCACGAGATCATTCTATAGGGGACGATGACGGGGAGCCGTTCGATCGAGCGCGTATTAAATGGACGGGGGAGATCGAGCTGGACAGCGCTTCGGGACATAAACAACGGGTCGAGTCAGCAAGCTACGTGGACGGCGGCGTCCAACCAGAGCGCGCAACGCACGCCTTCGGAGATGCCTAGGATCCAGTCAGCACGCGCTATTTAAATAGATAAATAGGGCTTTTTCCTATTTATTTAAATACCCCTAACTTAGAAAANAAAAAATATAAACATTTAAATGACTTGATTTCTGATCTCCACTGTGATTTATGATCCAGAGAACTCATCATAAAAGTTTCAAAATATTTT